>LN483429.1:619767-788232 GCA_900002565.1 Culicoides sonorensis
CAAATCCTCGATCAGCGATGTCAAATTGCATTGACGAACAACCAAAGTCAAATAAAATGCCGTCAATTGAATTCTGTTTAATTTGGTTTTCTTTTAACAATGAAGGCAATTCCGAGAATCGCCCAAGTAACGGTACGACATTATCCGGATACTGTTTTTGCAGGTCCTGGGCATATTCGTATGCTAGAGGATCGCGATCTAGTGTAATCAATTTTATGTTAGGAGCATTTTGTAAAATGAGTTTTGAATGACCACCAGCTCCAAATGTCATGTCAATAATTGTTTGACCATCTTCCGGTTTGAGATACTCCAAAACTTCTCGACTCATAACTGGAACATGCGGGGTATTTTTATAAGCGGGATTTTTTTTGACCGGCACAGCATTATACAAAAATCTACGAATAATTTTTGAACTTAATCCGTTCAAATTCATTTTAATTTATTTGGTTATGTTTCCGATCGTTTTTTCTTAAAATATTTACTAAACACTCCGGGTTCCTCTTCCTGATTAATAAAATCTAAGAATTCTTGTGACAAAATTTGTCGACACTGTTCTGGAGTGAGTCCAGTAGCGGTACTTGTTAATTTTCTTGGATACTTTTTTTGGATTTCGTTATTTGCAAGGCGTTCTAGTGCTTCAAGCTGTTTATCTAACTTTTTCTCATTCACACGCACGATATTTGGTTGTCCAAGAACTGTTTTCAATTGAGCTCTCAAATGTTCACCAAGATCTCTGGAAAAGAAATCAAAAATGTGATCACGCGATTTTAATTGGAAAATAAACTGTAACATACCTTCCTGGTCTTGATTTCTCGACAGGCCACTTCTCAAGTAGGTTAAGAAATTTCCGATAATGTGCCGACATAATTAATTTAAATGAAATGAAGTAATTTTCATGCTTTTTGTGTAATAGTAAATAAATAAATGTTTTCAAATTTCACATATGGTGTTATGACATTCATTTGACAGTGCAAATTACCCATCACACACAAAATGTCATAAAATTTAGTTTTTTGTTTATGTTGATGTTTAAACGTATTCTTGCAATTGAATTTTATTTCGTACAGATATTTGATTGAATATAAAAAGGAAATAAATGAAAACCTAATATAAAATGAGATCAAGAAGTAGAAGCCCGAAAAATAGAAAACACAAAAGAAGAAGTCCGTCATCAAGCACAGATTCAAGTTCTTCCAGTTCTGAGGAAGATCGGAAAACTTCGAGGCATCACAAGAAATCTCCTTCCAGAGATAGATCCAAAAAAGGCAAAAGATCGCCTTCGAGAGATCGAACTACAGATAAAAATAGAAGAGATCGGTCAAGGAGTAGGCAGAGATCGAAATCTCGTGACAGACATCATAAAAATGAAAGGAAACGTAGTGTAAGTCCAAAACGAAGAAATCGCTCACGATCTCCCAGAAAGAGTCGTGAAAGAAATGGAAATGCAGGTAACACAAAAAAATGGGATCATGATATGTATTACGAAGATGTGCCAAAACATGATGAAGGGAAACGATATCATGACGATCGAAAGCAGTATGACGAGAAAGCTGATTCGAAAAAGAAGGTTGATAACGAAGCTAGTTTCATGGACGCAAGACGATATAACAGAGAAATCATCGGAGCCATGGGATGTGAAGCTGTTTGGGGTAAGTCACCGGGCAGAGCATTAGACGATTCAAGTGCAGATGACAGTAGTTCTGATAACAGGGAGAAGAAACATAAAAAAGACAAGAAAAAGAAATCAAAGAAGTCAAAATCAAGTAAAAAGTAAGTAGAATATGATTTAGTTGGAGTATTTTAAGTAATTTTTTTCTTCATTCACAGATCAAAGAAAAAGAAATCCAAAAAGGGAAAAAAGAAGAAGAAGCGTCATTCATCATCATCATCAAGCTCAAGCTCAGAATCATCAGGCGAAGATGAGTGGGTTGAGAAAACAGCCGCTAATGGGAAACAGCCTCCTAAACCTGGATCGTCCAAAAATGACCTTGACGATTCTTTGGTTGTAGGACCAGTGCAGCAAGTTACCCAGTTATCTCACAAAGATTTTGGTCATGCCCTCTTGCCAGGTGAAGGTGCTGCGATGGCTGCATTTATTGCAGAAGGAAAACGTATTCCAAGACGTGGTGAAATTGGTTTGACCTCCGATGAAATTTCCCAATTCGAGGAAGTTGGCTACGTCATGAGTGGAAGTCGACATCGTCGAATGGAAGCTGTTCGTATTCGAAAGGAAAATCAAATCTATTCAGCAGACGAGAAACGAGCTTTAGCCATGTTCAGTAAAGAGGAACGTCAAAAACGTGAGAATAAGATTTTGACACAATTTAAAGAAATGATCAATTCAAAGTTGTCTGAAAATAAGAACAAAAAATAAATGTGTGAAGTCAAATTTTTTTTTATCATTTGCATTCAAATTCATAACAAACATGTATTAAATTTTAACACAATGAAATTTTCCTAATCACATAAATGCTTTTAAAGTTTCAAATCTTTTAATTTTTCTACATAAGTTTCGTGATGTGACATTGTGGCTAAGAGCCCTTTTGATTGCACGTAATTTCCATCATCTGTATAACTGATTTCATTTCCCTTGAAATCAGTCATTTTTCCACCTAAAGCATTCAGAATCGCATTACCAGCACACAAATCCCATTTTTTGATCACAGTTTTGTGCATGTAAGCGGTTGCATTGTTAAATACCACTTGTAGAACTTTGTAGCCAGCACCTGTTAAAAAAAAACAAATTAAAATACAATTTTTTTCTTAAAAATAAAATTTATTACCAGCTGCTCCAACAATTTGTACATTTTCACCAAATATTTGTTTTGCCACATCTTGCATATCACCAGCATGCGATCTCGACACAATCAACGATGGTATTCTAGCTTCCACATTTTTTTCACTTTTCCTCTTAATCAAATCCGCAGAATATGCATGACCTTCCCATGTCCAAGTAGTGGCCTTATTTGCAGGAAATGGATTATGAATGACCCCAATTACAGGCATACCATGTACAGCTACACACACCATTGTCGTTACGTATTGTGTTAAATTTTCGGTAAATTCTTTTGTGGCGTCCAGTGGATCAATCCAAACTGTAATTTCATCAGCTGGAATAGTGACGTCAGGAAAGTTCACATCACCCAGGACCGTTGGATTGAGATCAAATTGTCTGGATATTTCAAATTCTGGACACTTTTGCTTGGAATGACCTTCTTCAGATACTATTTTAAGTAATTTTGGGAAGAGATGTTGCAAACCCGAGACCATTGTGCAGTGTGAATTGAAATCTGCATCTGTCACAGGATCAATTACTCCTTCTTTTGTTTTCCCCTTTGTTTGGGTGTTGAGAATTTTACTGTTGTAGACTTTGAGTACTTCTTCGCCGCCACGCTCAGCGGCCATTATAGCTGCTATTAGGAGTTTACGTAGACTTATTTCATTATTTGTGTTTGTTCCAACTAATGGAATTTGGCTAATATTTGAAGAGCTGCCGGACAAGTGATATAAAATAAATATTAAAATTATAAAACCAAGGACACTTAAACCGAATTTATTTATCTTTATAGAACCACCAAGATTCATAATTATTTTATTTTAATTTTTATTCACAATTTTAAGTAAAAGGAGAGTTTATGAGATTTTTATTAACTTCATTGATACTGATGATGATGAACTTTGTTTGTTTTTTTACGTGTTTTTTTCCTTCGATACAAACTTTTTAGAATTTCTGGAAAAAATGCGCTTTTCGCACTGGTTAGCATTCTGCTTCAAATAAACAAAAATTTATTGGAACAAATGGAAAATGAAACACATGTAAAATTAAAAAAATTACAGAATTTGCAATTCTATCGTCATTTTTTAAAAGGACGTTGAAACATACACACGTTTTCTGATTGAAGAAATTGACCAAAATGAAACGGAAATTGAATGATTTAGATACAGACGAGTCAACTGACTCTAGAATAATAATGCTTCCTCCTGATGTAAGTTACGATATTCTTTTTTTTTTGAATAATAGTTATTCGTTGTTTAATTTTTTTTTTGTTTTAGATTCTATTCATGGTATTTTCATATTTGCCTCAAAAAGATTTGCTCACATGTCGGAAAGTGTGTATTTCATGGAATGATCTACTTTATCAAAAACTTGGACTTCATCTGCGCTTTACTAGGAAACATTTTGGAAAAAAGGTTAAATATAGACATCCAATAATTAAAATGATGAAACACAATCCATCTCTAAGAATCTTTAAAATCACTGTCAACGCTGCATTGTTTATGAAAAAAACTGGGGAGAATCGCAGCTTGGAGGTTTCATTGCCGATGGTTCAAAAGTTTTTCTCGACTTTTGAGCATCTTGAATCTGTAACTCAACTACATGTAACATTCTCAGATAATCTCAACATGCTATTTGTTGAAATGGTATATGAAATGCTGCAAATATGCCCAAATGTGAAAAAGCTTTGCTTAAAATTCAATCGTAGTGATGATCAGTTCGATTGGAAGAATTCAAAGATAAATGCTTTATTAGAGAAATTTCAGTTCCGTTGTGTTGAAGAAATTGGTTTTGAGACAATGCAAGAGAGTTTTACCAATTTCTTTGAATATTTCTGTAGTAAATTCAAAACCTTGAAGAAAATAACGGGAATAACTGGTTTCAATGCACCGTTTTATGAAAAATATGAAAAGGAAATCAAATCAGCAAATCTTACCAGCAATGAACTACAACAACTGATACACAGCAACTTCCAAGTTATGCTTGAAAAGCTTACAATTCGTGATTTTGATAATCAATATGACCATATTAGCATATGGAATCACTTAAATACGGTACAAAGGCAACTGAACGACATACATTTAAAAATTGATGAGAGTTTTGTTTTGTTTCCATTACAAAATTATGATAAAGTAAAATCTTTATCATATCGGTGTCGTAATACTGATCAACAACGTTTTGGAAATATTTTGAAAAACTTCAACAATGTTGAAAACTTTAACATTTATATTGGTGAAAATTGTTTTTTTGGACACGAAAAATTTGAGTATAACAAAATAAAAAATGGATGCATAACCTTGCCTCCACTAGGCTATATCAGTTGCGGTCAATGTTTTTTCACGATGTTTTCATCAATAAAAAATAAACAAGGCTTAACAATGGACATGGAACCGATTGTTTAAATAACGATGATAAAATATTTAAGTGATTGTTATTCAGGACAAAAGTTTAAATTTTTCTTTATACTCCACATTTGTCGAGTTCTTTTCCTAAAATTTTTATTATTTTGTAATTTTACCTGACCTTGAATAAAAAAAAAAATGCAAATTTAATAAACAAAAGTTTTTGTTTTTTTAAGTAACACATGTTTAACATCAAATTACAGGATCCCTTTGAAAACACATGGCGCTAATAGAAGAGAAAGTTTTGAATCAAAAACAAACGTTTAAATTTTTAGACAAAAGTTTTTGTTTTGAAAATATTTTGGGTTTTGTTTATTTCTCTAAAATTACGGAGCCTAAAACAACTGAAATATCATGCATGCCATGAGACCAAATTCAAAATTAAATCTCATTGAATTTGAAACAAGTAAAAAATGAAACACACTTAATTCCGCCACTTCATTACGAGACTTTAAACTGTGCAGACGTTTTGCAGAAGATTTATCATACATTGAAATTGGATACAAACAAAATTTGAACAAATGAAACGAAAACTTGATGATTTAGATGAAGAGGATGCTTCAAGTGATTCTCCAATTAATATGCTTTTAAATGAAGTAAGTTAATAAAATAAATAAAATTATTTCTTTTTCAATATTTACGGTTATTTTTTTTTCAGCTCCTCGAGGAAATATTTACATATTTGACAGCAAATGATATGCTTTCTTGTCGATTGGTATGCGTTTTATGGAATGATCTTATTTGTAAGGATCCTCGTCTGCTTCAAAGATCAGTTGGTATCCATCTTCAGATTACCCAAAGACATTTGAAAACAAATATCATACCTGAACTGGAGTTAATGCAACAAAATCCAGCATTAAAATTATTCAAAATCACATTGAAACCTTTTCTTTTCTTGCATAAACCTGCCAAGTATTATGAAGCAAATTTATTGATGATTCAAAAATTTTTCGCTCATTTTAATATTGATACTGTAACTCAATTACAAGTAAACAAACAGAGTAAAATTTACAAAGCAGTGGATGATGTTGTTTTTGAAGTGCTCCAAATATGCAAAAACGTCAAAAAAATTGTATTTTTAGAGGTTTCTTATAGTGTCACAGACGAAAAGTGGAAAGATTATCAGTGGAAAAGTGTTGAAGAAATTCATTTTGAAAATAAAAATGGTGGTTATATTGAGCAGTATGAAAATATCTGTGATAAATTTAAAAATTTAAAAAAAATGTATGGATTAAAGGCTTTTGGGAAAGAATTTTATCAGAAATATGCAAATGAAATTAAGTATGCCACTGTAAATGCCGATGAACTGAAACTTTTGATAAATGAAAATAACGAGGTTGAATTTGAAAAACTTAATATAACCTTTAGTGGATCGGAAACTCTGGAAAAGGAAGCATGGAATTACATTAACAATGTACAAAGTCAATTGTCACATGTAGGATTGATATTTTACGATGAATTAATTTTTTTGTCACCAGAGAATAATTATGACAAAGTAAAAGTATTAAAGTTCTCCGGAGTCGATTCCTTAATTAGTAATCATTTATCAAAATTTAAAAATCTTGAAAAAGTTTCAATAAGCGGAAGAGGAGTTTGTTTTTACGGACATGAAATATCAGATCATTTGAATATTAAGAAAGTAGGTTTCAGCAACTACTATACAAATAATCAGGCGTTGTGTGATCAATGTTGCATCTCAATGCTAAAGTCAATGAGAGCAACAACTGAACTTACTTGGGCACAACCTACTATCCAAGAAATTAGATTGATTGCCGATCATTTGGATAATTTACAAAAATTAGATATAAGACAACGCCTCGATACTCATTTACCAATATTTTTGTGGCCACAAATGAATAAATTAAAAGAAATCAGAATGTGGTTTGATATGCAATGGCATGGAAAATCATCGATACAAAAATTTTTAATGGCCTGTCCAAATATAAAAAAGATTTATCTTTATCATGTCCCACAATCCGTGGTCAAAAAGATTTTGATGGCTTTCAAAAGAAATATGGCACATTTACGCTCAACTAAAGTCAAACTTATTTTAATTATACGTTTTCTAAAACTAAGAGAAAACGAGCGTTCAAATAAAAGAGAATCAACCAAAACTTATGATTTCAATTTTGCTGATAATTGTTTGGATTCTGAAGATTCCGATGATAACTATTATGAAAGAGATCCCGATGACAGCTCGAATGGTGGAGATTCCGAAGAAGATGACTAAATTTTTTGACAATAAATTTCAAATTTAAAATATTATTTTTTTGATTATTTTTTATTCACTGGCATTCAGTTGAACGTCGCTTCTAATCTTGAATTTTCTTAATCAGACTGTTATTTTTCTTCATAATTTGAGTTCTTTAGCTAAAATCGACGTATTTTGAAATTTCTCCTTGAAATCTGACTATGCGCTCACATTATCCTTTCAAGATTACGTTTTATCATTATTAAATGTCAATATTACATGACATCAAAACAACAGCACAAATTACAAAACACAGTTAAAACGGATCATTTTTAAAAGCAATTTATCAATTATGGACATAAAAGAATTGAGTATAATCGTAAAATGGTGTGGCAAGGAATATCATCTTAATGATCTCACTGACCAGGATACTGTTGCAATGCTCAAACACGAGATAATGAAACAAACACAAGTAAGCATTCCGAGTTCCGGCTTCATGCATAAAAAATTAAATTTATCAATTAAAATTTTATTTTTTAGGTTCGACCTGAAAGACAAAAACTTCTTAATTTAAAGTACAAAAATAAATTTCCAACAGATGATTTGAAGTTGAGCCTATTTGAGATGAAACCAAATTTCAAATTAATGATGGTGGGATCTCTTGAAACTGATATTGAGGAAGCTAGTAAACGTCCAGATGATATGTCGGAAGTGTTGAATGACTTGGAACAGGATGAGGATGATGTTCCAATGGAAAATCGTGAAGTTTATCTCACAAAAATCAATAAGAGAATTCGCGAATATCAAATTGAAGAGTTGAATCCGCCACGTGAGGGTAAAAAACTTCTTGTGCTCGATATTGATTACACGCTTTTTGATCATCGGTCCACCGCTGAAACTGGAGCTGAACTTATGCGTCCGTATTTGCATGAATTTTTAACGGACGCTTATGAACATTATGACATTGTGATTTGGAGTGCAACGAGCATGAAGTGGATTGTGGAAAAAATGAAGTTACTCGGTGTTGCAACAAATCCAAATTACAAAATCTGGTTTTATCTTGATTCAAATGCGATGATTACAGTGCACTGTCAAAAGCGAGGAATTGTAGATGTGAAGCCCTTAGGAGTGATTTGGGGAAAATACCCACAATATGATAGCAAAAACACGATTATGTTCGATGATATTCGGAGAAATTTCTTAATGAATCCGAAATGTGGCCTGAGAATCAAACCGTTTGCACAAGCACATCTCAACAGAGACAAAGACAAGGAATTGCAAAAATTGAAAAAGTATTTGAGAAAAATTGCCGAAAACTGTGATGACTTCAACGAACTGAATCATAGAAAATGGGAGCATTACAATCCAAAAAAACGTGAAAATACGGAATAGTTTTAAATTTAATCTTGTACTTTATTTTTAAAATATAAATAAAAAAAGCAGCAAATATTTTGTAACTTGGGTCTTATTACTAAAATATGTAAAAAAAAACTTAACAGATACGAATAGTATTTTTTCCAACAACAACGACGACACCCTCATCTTGTAATTCCTTCAAAGCATCCTCAAACTGTTCCCGTGTAATCAAAATTTGTGATGCTTCGCGAATATCCCCGAATACTTTTTGGTATGGCATTGTTGATACCTTTGATTTTGCTTTCAAATAAGTTTTAATGGCATTAATTAAATCAGCACGTTTCTTTCTCGCTTCAGTCGATAATCCCGTGGTAAGAATTCCAACATCAATTTTTCCTGATAACGGATCTGTGGCTGATTGCTTGAGTGCTTCACGATGTAAACGCCATGCTTCTTCCACATCAATTACTTTGACTTCAGGACTAAGACGAACTTTGGCATGTGCCTCCGCAAGTCGAATCAGGGACTCAAGTTGTCTTGGATAGGCTGAAATTTGACCACGACCTGCCCCAACTTTACGCATATCAACATAAGCCTGAACGAGTCGTTGTTGTGCTTCTTCAGACAAAACTGGATGAATGTGCTCTTTCGCATATGCCAAATAATCTCGCAAAACACTCATATCGAATAAAGTGTCTTCATCATCTTGTCGATTTTTGTAATACAAGGAGACGAGATGAGTTGCTAAACGTTTATCATATAACTCGTCTTGAGGGTCAAGGACAAGGAAAATTAAATCAAATCTGTAATTTAAAGGAAAAAAGTAATGTTAAAATATTGTTGGATTTTTTGAAAATTTAGTAAAACCCACCTCGACATCAATGTGTGTGGCAATTGAACATTTTCAATAATCGTCTTATTTTTGTTCCACTGTGATTCACAGGGATTTGCTGCAGCTAAAATTGATGTCCGGGCATTCAGTTGACAAATAATACCAGCTTTGGCAATACTCAATGTCTGTTGTTCCATAACTTCGTGCATGACACTTCGAATTGAATCGTTCATCTTATCAAATTCATCGATACAACACACACCGTTATCTGCCAAGACCAAAGCACCAGTTTGAAGTACTAATTGTTTGGTTTCCACATCTTTTGTAACATATGCCGTTAAACCGACAGCTGACGATCCTTTACCAGAAGTGTATTGGGAACGTGGCACCAAATGATACACATATTGTAAAAGTTGGGATTTGGAGGTACCTGGATCACCACACAAGAGAATGTGAATTTCAGCACGGAAATCTTGACGACCTGCAGTTGCAAGTTTTTTCTTTGTACCACCAAAAAGTTGTAACAAAATCCCTTTTTTGATATCCAAATTCTCGTAAATTGATGGTGCTACTGTGCGTGCAAGGCGATCATACACATCAGGTTTCTCTGATAATTTTCGCAAGAGTTCAATACGTTCAGGTGTGAACATATGATCTTTTCCATCTTCCTCCTCATACAAACGCTTATTATCAATTTTTCGGAAATGAACAACATCAATGTGTGTTTTATACACACTCTTAACACTTCTCTGACGTGGATTTTCTTGGACAGGAATTGCTCGATAAATTCCCGTTACTGTAACACGATCTCCAGGTTGAACTTTATCACACAAGTCGTTATGTGAATAAAGAAGGATGTTGTGCGGGGTTTGTCCAGCAGTCATATCATCCGGAGATTCTTGTAATTTAATCAACTGCTTATCACTGAATTGTGATCGATTATGAACCAGTTGGAAACAATGATTTGTGTTGCAGTGAGTACATAAAGTTGGTTCTGCAATACGGCCACGATCAATTTCAACGGATGTTGTGAATGAGCAAACCATACACTTGAAGAATGCTTCTCTCATTTCAGGGATAATATTTGAAACACGAATTACCATTCCATTAACAGAAATAAGTTGATCAATGTCCTCAGGATTTAACGCACGCATATTACGATTCTGTTCGGCATTGAACGGACGTACCTGAATTTGATGGTCCAACAATGCAGCTGGATATTTTTCAAAGAACATCTCATTCACAGTCATATCAAATGTTGGAATTACTTCTTGTGGATAACAGATAAGTTGGCGATACAGTTGCTCATCAAAGGTCTTTAAGTGTTCACAATTCACATTTAAGAAGGGTTCTTCCAATTCGTGAATTTCATCAAGTTTTTGCATGTAAAGCGGCTCATTCAAATTAATACCTTCCGAAATTTCATCATTTGCAATATCGGGATCAATGTAACGCTGCATAAATCGCTTGAATTTCGCTTTGCATTCATTTACAACGACATTTGTTCCCCAAATTACCAATTGAGTGCTACTTGTTGTTGAATCAGTTTCCGATTGAGATTCAGGAATCGGTTGAAGTTGGCTGCTAGTTTCAGCACCTTCTCCTACTTGGACTTGTCTAATGTGTCGATCAGTTCGAATATCTGGTCGCATTCGCAATGGAGTTCCACGAATACCAGAACGTGGTGTTCGAATGGATCCCATTGAACTAGGAGTGCCATAATTCAAAGGAGAACTTAAATCAATCTCACTGATCGCAACTCCACCTCGAACTGGACTAGTAGCAACTGTAGGAGGGGCACTTGGCGAAGTATGAATACTCAAACGATCTCCACTATATCCTCCGATTGTAAGTCTTTGAGGAGTTGGATTCGGTTCGGGTTCTTGCCTACGTGAGGGAGTACGAGCACCCGCATTTTGACGATTTGTCTCAGATAATTCACTGTTATCACTTCGAACTGATCCAGGCATTTTATTTATTTTATATTTTTTTCACAATTTAATTTTATTTTAACAAAAGAATCAACACAAAGGTGTAAGATGTTCGCTTATGAAATGAGAATTTGGCGCGAATGTAGTCAGGGGTGTGAAAATGAATATTATGACAACCCTTACATAATTTGACTCCCATATGACATTGATCAAAAATAAAAGTTGTTTGTATTGAGCTCAATTGAATCGAAGTTATTTCATAATAATCGGTTATAAAAAATTATTGCAATAAAATTAATAACAAATCACTGCCATTTAATTCAAAGGTGCATTTATCGATCAGTACAAAAGTCAATTAAGATGGAACTTCTGGGCAATATTAAAAGCTATGATTGGGGCAAATTAGGAGCCACATCAAAAGTTGCACACTTGGCAAAAATTGCTGATAAAAAATTTGAATTAGATCCAGAAAAACCTTATGCTGAGCTATGGATGGGAGATCACGTGAGTGGTCCAAGTGTTTTCAAATCGTCTGGACAAAGTTTATCCGATTTCATCAAAAGTAACAAGGAATCTATTGGAGGTATGTTGACCCTTCCATTTTTATTGAAAGTTTTGAGCATTCGCAAAGCATTGAGTATACAAGTACATCCAAATAAACAGGAAGCCGAAAGATTACACGCTGAACGTCCTGACATTTACAAAGATCCGAATCACAAACCAGAATTAGCTATTGCATTGACACCCTTCTTAGCATTATGCGGATTCAGAAAATTCGAGGAAATTCAATCAATCCTTAAATCATATCCAGAAATCGCCAATTTAATCGGAGATGAACCAGTAAATCAATTTTTATCAAGCCCATCTCCTTTGACATTAAAATCCTGTTTTGAAAAATTAATGCGATCGAGTGATGTTCAAATCAAAGTCTGCATTTCATCATTGATGGATAAATTTAAATCACAATCCAATTTAAATCTCTATGAAAGTACATTTCTTCGTTTAAATCAAGATTTTCCAAATGATGTGGGGTCATTATCACTTTTCTTTTTGAATTTGATCCAATTAAAACCGGGAGAGGCCATCAATTTGGCAGCAAATGTAATTCACGCATATTTAGATGGGGATTGTATTGAATGTATGGCATGTAGTGACAATGTTGTACGAGCAGGACTTACCCCAAAATATAAGGATGTGGATACACTTGTTGCAATGTTGGAATATGATGGCAAAAACACGAATGAGATCATTTACAAACCAAAGGCTCTGGATGGTGATCAAAAATATTCAAAAGTTTTTGTACCTTTGGTCAAAGATTTCGCTGTCGTCCAAATAAATATTCCGTGTGGAACGAAAAATTACAAAATAATGAATCGAAAATATGGATCCATCTTGCTCGTATTGTCAGGAGAAGGTAACTTGAAGACAAATTCAAATGAAAAGATAAATTTGGGTGAGGGTACAATTTTATTTTTACCGACAACTGTTGGATCTGAGCTGGATTTGGAAATTACTGATTCAAAAAAAGAATTTGTTGCATACCAGGCAATGTATAACGATTTTTAAAAATAAAAATTGTATTTATAGTAGAAGTAGTACAAATGTAAATAGTAGTACAAATAGTTCACAATAAACCAGGCGTTTCCATTTTTTTGAATTTACACTAAAAACCAGACGTTTCCATTTTTTTCAACAATTTTTATTCGTTAAATAATTCAAATAATTCCAGGTTAAATTAAATTTTCAATAATAAAAAGCTCATCTCCTTGATTTTTTTTTTTTTTGGTAAAACTAAACAAAGTAATTTTAATTAACAACATCACGTTCAATTAGCAGTATTAAAGGAATCATGGCAAAAAACAAAACTGACATCAGCACCAAGCCCACCGTTGAATAAAAAGAAAAAAGATACGAATAGTTAATTCGACAGAACCAACAAAATAGTAATGTAATAGAAATCAGGATCATTCCAATGTACAAGTACCATCGTCCATTTTCAGGTCGATTCAAAAAATTTGGTGTCGTTTCACTTCGATTCCCGGGAACATTTTGATCTGATCCCAGTCCAGTTCTTTGCGATGTTGTCTGATTTCCATCGTTGAATTGTGCATTATTTGTGTTACTAGAATCCGATGGTTTTTTGTTATGAATCAAACAGTGTACGACACAATTATCGAAGAGACCACACTCTTCAAGGGTCTTGTCAGGTTGAAGCACGTGACCATTAAAAACTAAACGAACTAGTTTTTGTGATGCTAATTCTACTGTAAAATATCGTCTGAAATTTAAATTCAAAAAAATTAAATCAAAATTTTGTTCCAGGTCGAATTGAACTCACTTTTTAAATTCTCCAATTGCCTCATTCGCTTTGGCAGTGACTAATTTCAAATCATCATTCAAATATTTCAATTTAATTGTCAATTCACGTTCATTTTCAATGTCCTTGGTGTTTGTTTTTGTATCGCTATCTCCTTGTTTGTCTACAGTTACTTTTCGGTGACGTAATTCAGTGTCATTTGGTTTTTTGTCACCACTATCAACTAAATCTCCGTCCATTGCTTGAATTATTTGCTCCTCACCTGAGACTTCTCTTGTCTCTGGCTCTGGATTTTCTTGTTCTGCAAGTGTATCTGATGCAAGAATTGTCTCATCCGAAGGACTTAAATTTTCATTAGAGCTGATAAATTCAGTGATATCGTTTTCTAATTCTTCAATCACGTTATTTACTGTAATTTCTTCTGTTTCTGTTCGGGCTGATTGCTCTGAGTCACTTCTTGTTACTAAACATTACAAAACGCAAACAATTTTATCAAATTTTTCATCTTAAATTAAAATTCAAGCTCAAACTTACACGGCTGACCTTCTGATGTGGAATTGGATGACGAAAGTAAGGGCAATCGACTATTTTGTTCTATGATCAAAACTCCTACTGGGGAACTATGTGGCACTAATGTACTACGCCAACCAAAATAAATAACACAAAATAATATTAAAACTATAAAGAAATTTGTAACCTCATCCCCGATACCAGTAATTAACATTATAATTTGTTCCTAGTAAATTTGGATGAATTTAAAAAAAAAATTCTAGAGGAGAAATTTTTTTAATATTTTTGTACAAAACTTTTTTTTACACTGAGCTGTCATTTATATCATTAAATAAATATTGGGCAATGTTCAGAGATTGTTTGAGTATTTTTTACTGAGTTTGTTAAGTCCTCCGAGTATATGGATCAAATAGGGTTTGTAAATCAAGTTTCGAATAACGTTTCAATGAAATAAATGAAAATAAAAGAATTATAAAAATTTACTAGAGCCAAAGACACTTTACCCGGCACTGTCAACCTGTCAAAAAATGTAAACAAAAATAAAATTTATACAAAAATAAACAATTTTATGTCTTTTACCAATAAATGAGATTACAGTAAAATTATATTAACAAAAAATAAACGAAATGTCAGAAGTAGGAAATTGTCGTGGTTGTTATCAATTTAATGAAAAAATTACTGAGAAGGGTACAAAACTTAAAGATAAAGTGAAAAAATTTGAAGTCACCCTTGCTTTTATTTTGTCTGATTGTACTGGTCTGTATTTAGAGGATGAATCAATCGAATCTGGATTTTTATGTCTTGCATGCAAACAGAGTCTCATTAACTTTTATAAATTTCGTCAGAAAGTTTTTGAAACTGATAAGAAGTTTAAGGAACTGAAACCCGATAATGTTGATCACTGGGAAGAAGCTCCATCAGTTCAAATTAAAGTTGAGCCATTAAAGTTGGAGGAATACGAATCTCAAGACCAAAATTCAATTGAAGAGGAAGTGAAGCCCAAAAAAGTTAGGAATTTGAAGCGAAAATTGAAGGATCACAAGACAGATGACATTGATAGCAGTTTATCACACGTAACATTCACATCATTTCACAAAAACTACCAAAGAAGAATACATCGTGCAGAACGCCAAGAAAATTTGAAAAAGTATCAGAGAAATGATGAAGGTTTATATGAATGTCCAAAAGATAATTGTCCCGGTCTCTTCAAAAACATCGGACATTTGGAGATGCATCTAGAAAATAAACATCCTGATACAGATCAACAATCATTTCCATGTGAAACGTGTGGCATGGACTTTGCAGAATTACTTCTCTATAAACGACATTTCATGAAAATGCATGCACCTCGTCCTTACATGTGTGATATTTGTGGAAACTCTTATCCGTATTTGGAGAGTTTAAGAGTTCACATAGTAACCCATATCGAGGGCCGCAAGAAGGACAAAGTTGAATGTGCGTGTACCGTTTGTGGTAAATTCTTTTCTAGCGAAGCTTATATGCTAAGACATCGAAAAGAGGTTCATTTTCCCAAAGATTTGTAAGTTGAATAATTACTTAAAAAAAAATTTATTTAAATATTTTTTTTTAATAGAATTTCCAAGCCATATGAATGCACTATCTGTAATACTCGATGGGCTAGTCAAAGTAAACTCCGAAGTCACATGAAAAATCACAGCACATCAAAAGATTTCAAGTGTGAGATTTGTGGAAAAGCCTTCAATTTAAAAGGTTCCCTCACCATTCATATGCAGAGTGTACATAACCATGATCGCCCATTTTTCTGTGACATTTGCGGAAAAACGTACAAAACAAAATACAATCTACGTGATCATCAAATAACTCACGATGAAAATCGTGCGTTAAAGTGCTCATTTTGTCCGGCGACATTCAAAGTTCCGAATTCTCTTCATCAACATGAAAAATTCGTGCATAGCAATGAAGGACCAGTGTCGTGTGATGTCTGTGGAAAAAATTGTAAAAATAGGTCATCGCTTAAAAGTCATCTAGTTCTGCATAGAGCACAGGATATTCATTGTCCGCACTGTGATAAAGTTTATAAGATAAATGATACACTGAAACGTCACATTCAGCGAGTTCATATGGGATTGAAGAAACGTCATGAATGTTCAATTTGTCTTAAAAATTTATGGAGCAGAAAACATATCGCGGATCATATTGAGGAAGCGCACAAAAATGAACTTGTCTCAAGTGGTAAAACTGCAGATGAACTTGTAACGAAATATTGGACCTCAGATCCGTCAGGTGCGAATCTAGGAGAAGTTCCTCCAAAAGGAATAGTTGGACGCCCACCTTACGTTGTTTAAAATTAATGTTAAGAGAAAAGTTCTGAATTTCAATAAAGTTTTTATTTACAAAAGTTGATTTCAATGTAACGGTCAAACATTTTGAATTGAAATTGATGTTAGCCCTGAAATTTTATTCATTTAAACATCATGGCACCCTAATTTGATGTTCTGTCAAAATTTATAAAAAAATATTGAGGTGCAATCGTGGAAAGCACAGTTTCCTCGTAAATTAATTGAAATTCGGGCGGTATTTTAATACAAATTCTATTAAAATATGGCCGGCATATTGAGTGTAACACGTACACTTCCGAGAAATATCATCAAAATCGGTGTGACCAACTTAAAAAGCTCTCCTCAGGTATGCGGTTTATGAAAAGTCAAGATTTTCTCATGTATATTTTTCAGTGAGGTTATTATGTAACTTGCAATAAAAAAATTAAACAAAAAATAAAAGGTCATCCAATATTTTTTGGAGATCATACCAAATTAAATTAGAGCATTGTCTCAAGTGATGTGTGATAATTAAACCGGAATCTTGCTAATTTTACAATCAAACATTTTTTCAGGCAATTTCAAAACGAGCTATCAGCGTACTGCTATGCAACGGTGAAAATATTCCACGATTTGTGCCATCATCACAACATTGTAATCATCAAACGAGCAATGGGTAATTAAATTTCTATTTTTTTTATTTTATTATTTTGGTGAATCATAAATCATCAATTTCGTTCACACAGCATGCTCTTATCAGTGAAATTTTTATTGAATTACATTTAATTAATTTTTCTTTCACCTCTTATCACATAGAATATTCCAAATGCAATCATGGCGATCAATTCGGACAACAGCCCAACTACAAGAAGTTGTAAAAGTTCCACCATTTGCTGATTCAGTGTCAGAAGGTGACGTCAGGTGAGTAATTTTTTATGCGTTGCTATACAAATACACAATTAGATACATAAGTAGTTTTTTGTTGTACAACAAAACACATGATTCAAAAAATTATGTACACTTTAAGCTAATAAAAAATTTGGGGATAAGTGAGAAAAAATGTGTATTGAAAAATAGTAATAATAATAGAAATTTTTCGCATAAAGATTTTTTTTTATGACTCGATTTTTATGATGATATTTGATGATAAAAAAAATGTATGAATAGATTTACGAAGAAAGTGGGTGATTCGGTAACGGCAGATGAAGTTGTGATGGAAATTGAAACAGATAAGACAACAGTTGGAGTGCCTTCACCCATGGCTGGTGTTATTGAAGAAATTTACGTACAAGATGGTGACACAGTTAAATCAGGACAACAATTGTTCAAATTGAAGCCTGGAGGTGGGGGTGCAGCCCCTGCTCCTTCAGCTCCTAAGCCAGCAGCTAGTAGTCCAGCTGCTCCTCCAAAAGCACAAGCTGCAGCTCCAAGTTCAGCAGGAGGCAAACCCACTGGAGCTACAGAGGTTGTCAAAGTTCCACCATTTGCTGACTCTGTGTCCGAGGGTGATATTAAGTGAGTGCACTTTTGATTGTAAAAAGTAATTTGTAGTAAAATTTCACCTTCGAGAGTATAAATGTGACTGGGCTCTAAATTTTGTAACTAAAAATTTGTAGTATTAAGTTCAAATATAATTGGCTATACACGTTTAACACACCGGAAAAAGTTAAATTTGAATTAGTAAAGTAAATTTCATGTCATTTTAATTTCAGATTCACAAAAAAAGTTGGTGATCCAGTTGCTATCGATGAAGTTGTCATGGAAATTGAAACAGATAAGACAACTGTTGGTGTCCCATCACCCGTTCATGGTATTATCGAAGAAATCTTTGTATCTGATGGTGATACAGTGAAAGCTGGTCAACAATTGTACAAAGTTAAAGTAACAGATGGACCTGTTGCTGCTGCTTCAGCTCCTGCTCCTAAACCAGCTGAAGCTCCACAGGCAGCAGCTCCTCCTGTAAGTTTTATTTAACAATTTAAAATTCAATTCATATTCAATCAATTCATTTTTAATTTAGCCACCACCACCAACCCCGACTGTGACAGTTGCTCCTCCAAGTCCAAGTGCTGCCCCTCCACCACCACCTCCAAAACCAAGAGCACCAGAAGCTGTCATGCCAGTTGCTGCAATGCGTCATGCTCAAGCAATTGATTCAGCCACTGTTAAACTGCCACCAGCTGATTACAGTAAAGAAATCTCGGGAACACGAACAGAACAACGTGTTAAAATGAATAGAATGCGCTTAAAGATTGCTTCACGTTTGAAGGAAGCCCAAAATGTCAATGCAATGCTTACAACTTTCAATGAAATCGACATGAGTTACATCATGGACTTCAGAAAACAACATCAAGATGCTTTCTTAAAGAAATATGGCATTAAACTTGGTTTCATGTCAGCCTTCTGCAAAGCTGCCGCATATGCATTACAAGACCAACCTGTTGTTAATGCAGTAATTGAGGAAAATGTAAGAAAATATTCCCTTTTTTTTCGAATCTCATACTAATGATTTCTTGTTTAAAGGAAATTGTTTATCGTGATTATGTCGATATCTCTGTAGCAGTTGCATCACCAAAAGGTCTCGTTGTTCCCGTTATTCGTAACTGTGAAAGCATGAATTACGCAGAAATCGAGTTGGCAATTAACGCACTCGGCGAAAAAGCTCGTAAAGGAAATTTGGCTGTCGAAGATATGGATGGTGGTACTTTTACAATCAGTAATGGCGGAGTTTTTGGTTCATTGATGGGCACACCAATTATAAATCCACCACAAAGTGCGATCCTTGGTATGCATGGAACATTTGAACGACCAATTGCATTGAAAGGACAGGTATGAAAAATGAAAAAAATTGATTGAATCATGATTTTAATAGAAATTTAATCCTTAGGTTGTTATTCGCCCAATGATGTACATTGCCCTTACTTATGATCATCGCTTGATTGACGGACGTGAAGCTGTTACTTTCTTACGCAAAATCAAAGCAGCTGTTGAGGATCCTCGCATCATGTTAGCTGGCTTGTAAATCAATGATCTGTACAAAAGTTTTGCATGAAATGTTGAAAAGGAAACTAAATCTAAAATTTTTCATACATCATCAAGAACAAAAAAAAAATAACAGCAGCAGCAGTAACAGAAGGAAAACTAAATAAAAATACCTCCAATCACATTTTCATCCTTTTCGAACATTTTATAAAAAAAATATCAAATAACAAAAATCGACGAATAATTAGAAAAATAAGATCACCTTAATTTTTCTAATTGTTATAAAAAAAATAAAAAATAAATTGTGTTTAGTTCAAATCAAAAGTATTCGTTGACTAAATTGAATAAAAAGTATGTTCAAAAAAAATTAAAGTATGTGCACGATACGTAACTTATTGTATTAATATTGGCAAAATTTGAGGTCATTTGAACATTACAAAAAAAATTAAAATTAGTTTTTTTCAGTGGTTTTTTCATCCCAGTAAAGAAAATTTGTTAAGTTTTACATTAAAATTAGAAACCACGTGGAAATGAATATCAAAGATTTTTTTTTTTAATTTATAAAATTCAAGCTAACAGAAAAAAAGAAGAGTATTGACGAAAACAGGAATTTTTGTTGTAATTAGGATTTTTTTTCTTTTCTAAAATAATAATTATTTAAATTAATTTATGTTAACATTAAAAAAAATATCGATCTTGAAAAAATTATTCGAATGGTAGATTCTCATAAGTTTTTATGAAAGAAAATGGCAAAGAGTCTGATTAATTGACGATGAAAAGTGCTAATTTAATAAAAATTATGAATAAAAAAAATAAAGTGAATAAAAATCACCTGCTTTCTTTAGTGGAAATTTATTAGACAAAAATTGATTGGATATTTTTTTTTTTAAAACAAAATTTTAAAATTTTTCCCTGTGTTTGATTCAAAGTTCTGTGAACACTTTCTTCCATCAACTTTGAAAACTGTTCTAAAAATCTAACGTAACACTCCGAAAAACATATTTTGAGAATAACCAGACAGACCTTGACAATAACTTTTACTAAAGATGACCTTCAATCAAAATCAGCTGATTTTTGTTGACAGTTTTCTGTACATAAAAAATAGAAAAAAACTTGAGCGATCCTTCATACAAAAATCAAATAATTCTGAATTAAATTCGATGCAAATTAAAATTTCGATGAAATAATCAAAAATTTCCTTTCAAATGGAGGACTTGACAGCAAACAGCTGTAGAATTTGTTTTTCTCAATGTAAACGAACGGACATTCAAGTGTCTGAAGTTGCTTTGCTATACGAATCGATTGGATCTCAACTGCACACTAATGATATTCCAAAGAAAATCTGTGAATCGTGTCTTAAAAAATTGAAAAAGTTTGTTAAATTTAAGGAAGATTGTATGAAAGCAGATAAATATCTTGAAGCATATCGACAACATCAAATAATTGAACCAAAATTGGAAATCGATGAAGAAAATGATCAAAAATTGCATGTCAAAAGTGAGGAAATACAAGTTACTTGTGATGAAATTTCATTACTAAATAAGGAAAAAGTCATAAATGTTGGTATCAAATCAAAACGAATCAGAACAAGAAAATCAACGAAAGACAAACCAACTCAAGCTCGTGTGATCTGTGAATTGTGTGGCAAAGACATTCTCAAAAGTCGGTTATCAGATCACATTGGAGCAAAACATCAATCGAAGCGATTTGTGTGTGATCTTTGCGGTTGCTCTTATGTAGAAAAAGCAAATTTAATTCGACACATGTTCTACAAACACTTGAAAAATCAGAGGCAATATCCCTGTCCATACTGTGATAAAATTTACGAGCAATCAGGATCACGTTCCTTACACATCAAGAAAATCCATACAAATGACTTACCGCATGTGTGTGAAACTTGTGGCAAACGTTTCGTGAAACCAAGTAAACTTAAGTACCATCTTGCAACACACTCGGATGTCAGAAATGTTCCATGTCCTTTATGCGATTCAATGTTTAGAAGTATTAAGGATTTAATGGGACATCGAAGTGCCGTACACTCAAATCGTACATACACCTGTCAAATATGCTCAGAAAACTTCAAGAACTCAAGGTTATTGAAAGTACATAAAATGACACATAATTTAAGTTAATTTTAATTTAATGCTCTATCAATATCCGTAGTATAAAATGATTTAATAAAGTCAGTTGCTTCCTTATCACTGTCTCTCAATTCCGTTTGGTGCTCAAGTCCAATGTGATTTTCTATTAAAGCTTTATCATATCGATTTATCGAACAAATTGTACATTCATAACGTTTTTTACGGCCGTGATGTGTTCGTTGAATGTGTTTATAGAGACTTTTTTTGACTTTGAATACTTTTTCACATAAGTTACAGGGAATATCAGGACCATTATGTAGTTTCATGTGGGTCTTTAAACTGTCCTGGTGCTTTAACGTTTTCCCACAAATGTCACATGTAATACTTCCTGTCGTTGAATGCACATTTTTGATGTGAGTGTATAAATAAAGTTGATTTTTTGTTGTCCATGCACAATGAGGACATCGAGTTACATGGGTGCTGTCATGCGTTAGAAGATGATTTGCCAAAGCACTTTTTTGTTTGAGAGCCCTTCCACATTTGTCACAGACAAAGAGTTTGGTTTCATTTGAATCGGTATTTTCTTGGCCGTTAGAGGATTTTCGTTTAATTGAATCCTTTTTTACAGCACGCTTTCGAGGCTTTGGTGATATTTTGTATTTTTCTTCCTCAATGAATATGACTTCCGGCATCTTGAAATCTAATTGAGTTTCTTCTTCAGATTTGACGTGAATTGGTTTAAATTTTTCTTCAATTTCAAAAACTTTTTTCTTGAAGTCATAAAATTTGATCAACATTTCTTCACATGAATCGCAAATGATACTCGAGGATTCCACAGGTGGTCCTATGCAGAAAGTGAAGACTTCGGATAAAGTGATCTCGAAATCAAAAACTTTTTCTGAGAGTTTATGGCTGTTGGCATCTGAGTCATTTATTAGGGAAAAGCAGGTACGACAATTTATATTAAGTGACATTTTTCAATTAATTTTTGCATTTAATTGTTTGTTTTTAATTTTCATTTATTTGTTTACAAACATATTAGGCAGGAACATGCATTTTTATTTAAATACAAAAAAAATCTCAAGTGAGAAACATAATAAATATGAACTGGGTTAATTTTTTCATCAACCTTCTGATATGGTTTGGTTTTGTGAAAAATTAGCTGTTGGATCCTCGCTTTCATTTGAAGTGAATCTGGGACAATTAGTGCACAAATCTGGTGCCTTATGATTTCGACAAATAGCTTTTTGGCATGTGAAACAGAAAGTTCGGTATTTTGAAGAATTTTGTGTATGTTTACAGAAACCACAACGAGATTTTCTTTTGAGACCTGTCTTTGGATGACCATTCTTAATGTGATTGTTAAAATATAGTTGATTCGTTGTTTTCCATGGACAATGAGGGCAAATAATATCTCGTTTGTCATCCTGACCAAGTGTATTTTCAGTTGACTTGCAACTTAAACAATTAGTGCACAAATCGTGTTGTCTATGTTTTGGACAAATTGCCTTCTGACACTTGCAGCAATAAACTCTGAACTTTGAGGAATTTTGGTTAGTTTTACAGTAGCCACAACGTGCTCGTTTTGCTAAATTTTTATTATTTTCTTTTACAAGAACTATTTCTGGCATCATAAAATCCAGGTCATCTTCTTCACTCTCATTATCAGTCTCGTCGTCAAAGAATGGTGGTTTTGTCTTAATTTCATTAAATTTCTGGCCAGTATCACTAACTTTCATTTTAAAGTAATAAAATTCCACTAACATTCGTTTACATGATACACAAACAACATTTGAGTTGTCCACAGATTCTCCAATGCAATATGTGAAAGCCTCGCCCAAGGTAATCTCACAATTAAATACCTTTTCTGATAGTTCATAGCATTGTTCACTTGACAATTTGATCAAAGAAAAACAACATCGACAATTTATTTTTTGATTCATTTTTTTTTATTTAATTTATTTATTGCAGAGTTTATTTGTTTGTTTTGATACAAGTTTACTAGGCAGGAACATTGAGCGACTTTAAAATGAAAAAGAAACTGATTTGAATGTGTACTGGGAAAATTTATTGTTTAACTATTTGTATGAATTCAAAATGTAGTCTTAGAATCATTTATAAAAAATATTTCTATGAAATCATTCGCTAATTTTCTTGTTTTTTCTATCTCATTTTTGTGGTCTGTCTCAATATGTTCTATTAGTGGACGTTTAGCGTGCAAATCTTTTAAGCAAATTGTACATTTATGACGTTTCTTTTTTCCTCTATGAATTGTATCAATATGATTCTGTAGCGATTTCCTACATTTATAGGTTTTATCACAAAATTCACATTTCAGATCAGGTCCTGTATGAAGTCTCATATGTTTCTTTAAACGATAAAGACTTTTCACTTTTTGTCCGCACACTTCACAATTTACGGGATCTTCGGTTGAATGTATATGTTTGATATGGCCCGATAAGGTTTTTTGACATTTAGCTGAAAACGGACATTTTGGACATTTAAAAGTACGATCTTCGTTATGAACAAAGAGATGACTATCTAATGACTTTTTTTGTGCAAAAACTTTGCCACAAATGTGACAAGCTCGAGTTTTTTCTCTGTTCAAGTGGACTACTTTTATATGTGTGTTCAAATTTCTTTCACGATAAAAAATCTTTTTGCAAAATTCACAACTCACTTCTCGTTTATCATGTATTTCCATGTGCTGGGTTAATGAGGACCTAGTTTTATAAAAATTTCCACACAATCTACATTGGAACATGGAACCAGTACTAGAACAAAAAAAAAAGAAGGTATGTTTAAATTTTGATAATCTTTAACTAGAGTTAAATACTAACAGCTGTTTAGAAGAGTGAACATTCCTTTTGTGGTTCCTTAAATTAGATTCGGCTGGAAAACACTTTCCACATTCTTTACAGGCAACCGGTTTGAACCTCTTTCCCATATGAATGCCAGCCATATGCTCTCTAATTGCTCTAAGAGTCACGAAACTGAGGTTCAAAAAAAACTATTAATAAAAGTTTGAATGAAATTTATAGAAAAAACTACCATTTTCCACAAATATCGCATATATATGGCCTCGGTAAATGAAATTGACTTATGTGATACCTTATTAATCTCATACCAGAAAAACTCTTTTTGCAAATATCACATTGATAACTGTATGCACATCGTTGATCAGGACACTCATACAGCCCTTCAGCGTTTCTTTGATACTTTAAGAGGTTTTCTTTGCGGGCTTCTCTACGATTTCTTGCAAGTTCCCAATCTTCCTTTTTTCTTAATTTCCTCTCATATCTTTTTTTAGGCTTATCTTTTGCTTTATTTTCTTCTTGTACTAATATCTCTGGTTTCACTTCTTCCAAATGGAATTCTTCAACTAATTCTGTTTTGATTGACAATTCAGGTTCTACTTTAATTGAAAGCCCTTTCACTGATAGTTCCTTAAACTTTTCATCAGTTTCATAAATTTGTTTTTTGAATTGATAAAATTCAATAAGTTTCCGTTTGCATTTTATACAAACAATTCCATCATCCATCGTAGATTTTTCTAATGAGAGCTCACTACAATATGTGAAAATTTCTGCAAGAGTTATATCCAAAGTACGAACCTCATCGGAGAGTTTAAATCCTCTATCAGTGCTGAAATTGATTAATGTAAAACAAGCACGACAATTTATATATTGATTCATTTTTTAAATTTAATTATTTTTGAGATTTGTTTGTTTTGATACAAATTTACTAGACCGGAACATTGAGCAACTTTTAAATGCAAAAGGAACATAATTTGAATGTGCGCTGGGAAAATTTATTTCTTGACTATTTATAAGAATTTAAGTTCCATTGACAGTGTAATATGATGTTATAAAATCATTCGCTAATTTTCCTGTCTTTTCTATCTCATTTTTATGGTTTGTTTCAATATGTTCCGTGAGTGCACGTTTACAGTACAAATCTTTTAAGCAAATTGTACATTTATGGCGTTTCGTTTTTCCTCTATGAGTTCTATCGATATGATTTCGTAGCGAGTTCCTATTTTTATACGTTTTATCACAAAATTCGCATTTCAAATCAGGTCCTGTATGAAGTTTCATATGTGATTTTAGACGAGTAAGATTTTTCACCTTTTGTCCGCACACTTCACAATTTACGGGTTCTTCGACTGAATGTATATTTTTGATATGACTCGATAAGGCTAGTTTATATTTAGCTGAGAACGGACATTCTGGACATTTAAGAGTTCGATCTTCGTTATGAACAAAGAGATGACTATCTAATGACTTTTTTTGTGCAAAGACTTTGCCACAAATGTGACAAGCTCGAGTTTTTTCTCTTTTCAAGTGGACTACTTTTATATGTGTATTCATATTTCTTTCACGGTAAAATATCTTATTGCAAAATTTACAGGACATTTCTCTTCTGTCATGTGTTTCCATGTGCTGGTTTAATGAGGACTTAGTTTTATAAAAATTTCCACACAATGTACATTGGAACCTGGAACCAGTTCTAGAAAAAGAAAAAAAATAAGATATGTTTTTAGCTTTATACTTTTTAAATAGAGTTAAATACTTACAGCTGCTTAGAAAGGTGAACATTTATTTTGTGATTCCTTAAATTAGATTCAGCTGGAAAATACTTTCCACATTCCTTACAAACAACAGCTTTGTACTTCTTTCCCATATGAATTTTAGTCATATGATCTTTAATTGCACTATAAGTCACGAAACTGAAATCGAAAAACAAAACTTTCAATAAATATGTTAAGGAAATTTTATTAAATACTAACCTTTTTCCACAAATATCGCATGAATATGGTCTGGGTAAATGAGATTGACTCATGTGGTACCTTATTAATCTCATACCAGAAAAACTCTTCTTACAAATATCACACTGATAAGGAGTTCCATCTGCATGTTGTTCTTCTAAATGTAATTCTAATTTTCCAATTTTTTGAAAACAACATGGGCAACGTTGATCAGGGCACTCATACAGCCCTTCGGCGTTTTTTTGATATTTCAATAAATTTTCTTTACGAACTTTTCTAAGACTTCTCGCAATTTCCCAATCTTCCTTTTTATAATACTTTTATATTTATTCAAATCTAAAAAGTGTGAGTGTGCGAAAGTGCCGCTACAGCCTTTCTGGACTATCGCAGACCCATGGTTTCTTCTGAAACTTTAGCTTATTTTTACCGGCCGAGGTAGCCTCATCATTAGAATTTTTGATTTTCATATAAAAAAATAGAGTTGCCGAACAACTTTTGGTTTAAAATACCGGTTTTTCAACAAAAATCAAAAAATTTCCACAAATTTCCCGGAAAATCAAAAAAAAAATTATATCACTAAAATCCTCTTAAAATAAGCTACAACTTTGCTGAAGACACCAAAGACCTAGGACGAACTTGAAAAAAATTTTTTTTTTTCTTAATTTGTTCACATTTTTTCTTTTACCATTATTTTTCGTTTTATTCTCTTCTTGTACTAAAATCTCTGGTTTTACGTCTTCCAAATGGAATATTTCATGATATTCTGGTTTAATTATCAATTCAGGTTCTAATTTAGTTGAAAAAGTTTTCTCTGTTAGTTCCTTAAAATTTTGATCAGTTTCATAAATTTGTTTTTTGAATTGATACAATTCAATAAGTTTTCGTTTGCACTCCAAACAAACAATTCCATCATCTATCGTAGATTTTTCTAATGAAAGCTCACTACAATATGTGAAAATCTCTGCAAGGGTTAGGTTCAAGGTACGAACCATATCGGATAGTTTAAACCCATTATCTGTACTGAAATTTATTAATGTAAAACAAGCACGACAATTTATATTTTGATTCATTTTTTAAATTTATTTATTTTTGAGATTTGTTTGTTTTGATACAAGTTTACTAGACCGAAACATTGAGCGACTTTTAAATGCAAAAGGAACATAATTTGAATGTGCGCTGGGAAAATTTATTTCTTGACTGTTTATAAGAATTTATTGTATTTTTTATAGTTTTTGAGAATTTGACGTTCGACTTGACAACTTAAAAATGTAAATAAAACAAACACGCGCGATAAAAAAAATACAACTTTTAATTAAATATATAAAATATATTCATTAGTATTATCAATAATAATTTCAAAAGTATTATTACTATTTTGTTTTTATCAAAAAGTAAAAAAAAAAATTATTAAATATGCTTTTGAAATTTTATAAAACAGAATGTTGTATTTTTTAACGGTATATTTGAACGAAAATGTAGAATATTATCTACGCGGGTCTGCTATTGTTTACATTCACGTACGTTCGTTTGTTTTGTATGTGTCTCACTAACTAGCGTAAAGACAATAACTGCCATTAATTGTGAAATATTGTTCTATGAAGTCATTCGCTAATTTGCCGGTTTTTTCTAACTCATCTTTGTGGTCTGTCTCAATATGTTCCATGAGTTTACGTTTCTTAAACAAATCTTTCAAGCAAATTGTACATTTATGGCGTCTCGTTTTTCCTCTATTAATTGTGTCAATATGACATCGTAGCGAGTTCTTACTTTTATATGTTTTATCACAAAATTCGCATTTCAGATCAGGTCCTGTATGAAGTTTCATATGTAATTTTAAACAAGAAAGATTTTTCATCTTTTGACCACATACTTCACAATTTACGGGATCATCGGTTGAATGTGCATATTTGATATGACTCGATAAGGATAATTTATATTTAGCTGAGAATGGACATTCTGAACATTTGAAAGCACGAACTTCGCTATGAGTAAAAAGATGACGATCTAATGACTTTTTATGAGTAAAGGCTTTACCACAAATGTGACAAGGTCGTGATTTTTCTCTGTTTAAATGGACTAATTTTATATGTGTCTTCAGATTTCTTTCACGGTAAAATATCTTATTGCAAAATTCACAACTCATTTCGCGTTTATTATGTATTTCCATATGCTGTTTTAATATCTTTTTCGTTTTATAAAATTTTTCGCACAATGTACATTGGAACCTTGAACCAATCCTGGAACAAGTAAAAATAAAATGACTGAAACTATTTCAATAATATTGAATACTTACACCTGTTTAAGAGGGTGAACATTCATTTTGTGATTCCTTAAATTAGATTCAGCTGGAAAATACTTTCCACATTCTTTACAAACAACAGCTTTGGGCTTTTTTCCCAAGTGTTTGCCAGTCATGTGATCTCTAATTGCAGCTCGTTTCAGAAAACTTAAATGCAAAAAAAAGGTTCAAAAACAGCTTTAAAGAAATTTGAACAAAAATTAACCTTTTTTTACAAATATCGCATGAATATGGCCTCGGTAAATGAAATTGACTTATGTGGCACCTTATTAATCTCATACCAGAAAAACTATTTTTACAAATATCACACTGATAAGGAGTTCCATCTGCATGTTGTTCTTCTAAATGTAATTCTAATTTTCCGATTTGTTGAAAACAACATGGGCAACGTTGATCAGGACACTCATACAGCCCTTCAGCGTTTCTTTGATACTTTAAGAGGTTTTCTTTACGAACTTTTCTAAGACTTCTCGGAATTTCCCAATCTTCCTTTTTTCTTAATTTGCTCACATTTTTCCTACTGAGCTTATCCGTGTTTTTATTTTCTTTTTGTTCCAGTATCTCTGGTTTCACGTCTTCTAAATGGATTTCTTCAAACAATTCTGATTTGATTATCAATTCAGGTTCTACTTTAATTGAAAAAGCATTCGCTGTTAGTTCCCTAAACTTTTGGTCAGTTTCATAAATTTGTTTTTTGAATTGATACAATTCAATGAGTTTTCGTTTGCACTCTATACAAACAATTCCATCATCTATCGTAGATTTTTCTAACGAGAGATCAGTACAATATGAGAAAATTTTTGCAAGAGTTATATCCAAAGAACGAACCACATCAGATAGTTTAAACCTTATATCTGTGCTGAAATTGATTAATGTGAAACATGCTCGACAATTTAATTCAGTAGACATGATTTTGATTTGATTTGACAAGATTGAAATTATAGTCATGAGACAAATTTTTATTTCATTTCGGCAAATATTTACAAGATGTTTAACTACATATAATTATATCCAAAACAAAAACAAATTGAATTTAAATGTTAACTGGGCTTTTTATTAGGCAGGGCAATTTCAGACTTCAAGTTACTTATCATCTTTTTTTTGTTGGGTGTTAAAGGGATAATTTCAATCAAATAAAATGTAATCAAGCCGGTTAGCTGTTTTATTTGTTAATTACAAATTTATTAATACAAATTTACTAGGTAAGAACATTGAGTGACATTTATTTCTTAGCTTATTATAAGAATCTAAGTTCCATCAATAGTATAATATGTTTTTAAGAAATCATTTGCTAATTTTCCTGTCTTTTCTATCTCATTTTTATGGCTTTTTTCAATATGTTCCAGGAGTGCCCGTTTACAGTACAAATCTTTTAAGCAAATTGTACATTTATGGCGTTTCGTTTTTCCTCTATGAATTTTGTCTACATGACATATTAGTGAGTTCTTTTTTTTATACGTTTTATCACAAAATTCACATTTCAGATCAGGTCCTGTATGAAGTTTCATATGTTGTTTTAAACGAGTTAGATTTTTCACCTTTTGTCCACACACTTCACAATTTACGGGATCTTCGACTGAATGTATATTTTTGATATGACTTGATAAGGTTTGTTTATATTTAGCTGAAAACGGACATTGTGGACACTTAAAACTACGATCTTCGTTATGAATAAAAAGATGACGGTCTAATGACTTTTTTTGAGTGAATGCTTTACCACAAATATGACAAGCTCGAGTTTTTTCTCTATTCAAGTGAACTATTTTTATATGTGTGTTCAGATTTCTTTCACGGTAAAATATCTTATTGCAATATTCACAACTCATTTCTCGTTTATCATGTGTTTCCATGTGCAGACTTAATGACTTTTTCGTTTTATAAAAATTTTCACATAATGAACATTGAAATCTGAAACCAATCCTGTAATAAGTATAAATAAGATGACTTTGTATCTATTTCATTATATTTAAATACTTACACCTGCTTAAGAGGGTGAATATGCTTTATGTGTCTATTTAAATTAGATACGGCTGGAAAATACTTTCCGCATTCTTTACAAACAACAGGCTTGTACCTCTTTCCCAAGTGAATTTTAGTCATATGATCTTTAATTGCACTATGTGTCACGAAACTAAAATGCAAACGAAAAAAAGTTCAAGAAAAGTTTTATCAAAAATTTATAAAAAAATTACTTCTTTCCACAAATATCGCATGTATATGGCCTTGGTAAATGACATTGACTTATGTGATACCTTATCAATCTCATGCTAGGAAAACTCTTTTTACAAATATCACACTGATAAGGAGTTCCATCTGCATGTTGTTCTTCTAAATGTAATTCTAATTGTCCGATATGGTTAAAACAACATGGGCAACGTTGATCAGGGCACTCATACAGCCCTTCAGCGTGTTTTTGATATTTCAATAGATTTTCTTTACGAACTTTTCTACGACTTCTCGGAATTTCCCAATCTTCCTTTTTTCTTAATTTCCTCTCATATCTTCTTTTAGGCTTATCTTTTGTTTTAATTTCGTCCTGTACTAAAATCTCTGATTTTACGTCTACCAAATGTAATATCTCATGAAATTCTGGTTTAATTATCAATTCAGGTTCTAATTTAATTGAAAAAGCATTCGCTGTTAGCTCCTTAAACTTTTGGTCAGTTTCATGAACTTTTTTCTTAAATTCATAAAATTCAATAAATTTCTGTTTGCACTCTATACAAACAATTCCATCATCCATTGTAGATTTTTCTAATGGGAGCTCACTACAATATGTGAAAATTTCTGCAAGAGTTATATCCAAAGTACGAACCTCATCGGAGAGTTTAAAAGCTTTATCTGTGCTGAAATTGATTAATGTAAAACAAGCACGACAATTTAATTCGATAGACATGATTTTGTTGAATTTCTTTTGAGATTTTTATAATGAGATCTTTATTTATTTATAATTTTATTTCATTTCGGTAAATATTTTACACGATTTTGTTATAAATATCTTTGAAAGGAATTCAAAACAAAAACAAATACGGCTAAAATGTGAGTTGGGCTTTTCATTAGCCAGGACAACTTTTGACTTCAATATCAAACTACGATCTTGTTTTTCAGCCGATAAAGAGATAATTTCAACCAGAAAAATTCAATCAAGATTTGATACAAAATTTTTGACTTTTGGATGCAAATCAGATTGATGTTGTTTTTAAAGTGTGTCAAAAAGACAAAATCTGACGTATCTTCCCTGGACATTCGAACAGACCTTGATCATTTTACTCCTAAAATTTCTGGGTCTTAAAGGGTTGACAATGTTTATCAATAAACCAAATCAATTTATGCCCTAGGTCTAGCCGGTTTTTAGTTTATTAGACAGGACTATTTCACTTTATATCGCAACACGAATTAGATTATTAATGTTATTGATTTACAACAGTATTCGGGTTTGCATCCATCACCTGAATAAATTGATCTTTTAATCATCTTTAATTTACTAATTTTCTAATTTTTTTGTGATCATCAAAGTTACAAAAAAAAAATTCATTCATAACTTAAACGATCATTACTAGAATCGTGATCAATTAATAATTCATACTAACCATATGTCTCACTCTCTGCAATTTTTTTTTCCTCTTCTTTCATTTCATTCAATTCTATGACCATAAAATTAAAAAAAAAGTGTATTTATTTATAAACTCACATATATGTGCAACATATGTGTGTGTAATTATACAAATGAAATGAATAATAAAATAAAACTAAAACAAAAAAGAAAACGCAGACCAAAAGAGAACTTTGCAGATATCTGTCATACAAGTTCTTAAAAGACAATTGATATTAAGTTAAAAGATTAAATAATTATATATTTTTTTTTTTACTTTAATTGTAATGTGCCTAAATAGAATTTTTATAATTTCCTGTGTGATAATTTTATTGAACGCAATTACTACAAATACATATCGATATCATGAGCAAAAGGAAAATGATCTTTCATTATGGATAAATGAAAATCAAGTTAAAATATTAAGTGGATTTTCACTGAAAGTTTTTATCATTAATTATGGATGGATTAGTCCGCATGTTAAAGATCCAAATTTTAGCACGAATTTACCATTGGTTCCATCAGAGGTTTGATCAATTCTCATTACAATGAAAATTTCAATGAATTTGCAATAATTTCATATCATTTTAGATTGAATCAGTGAATTTTACATGGAAAAGTGGAGCAAAAAAATACAGATACAATTTTGATCGCCTCATATCATTGGATGAGAAGATATTGCAACCGCCAAAGGTCTCGATCAAAACTGAAGGACGAATTCCTCGGAAAGCAAAGGAGTTTAGCATTATTATGCCGTGTGTGGCGAACGCTACAGGAGTCGGTATGCTCAGTATTGGTCTTATTATTGAGAATGCAAATGGACATCCGTTGCCGGGAACTCCACTTCGTATAAATTTACGAAAAGAGTGTGTTCAAAGGGGGATGCGGGCTATAAATGAGTCAGATGTACCTGATCTTGAATGCAATAAAAGTTGTTTAAATAATGGATGGTGTAATAAGGAAAAGCAGTGTCAATGTCCTGAAGGTTATATGGGTGAGTTTCTACGTTAACATTTTCATCAATGATCATTCATCTCAAATTTTATATCCAGGTCAATTTTGTCAAACTGCACTTTGTTATCCGAAATGTGAAAATGGAGGAAATTGCACAGCACCAGCCGTATGTTCATGTCCTAAAGGGTATCAGGGAAGACATTGCGAAGGCGGTATTTGTTCAGAAAAATGTTTGAATGGGGGAAAGTGTGTTCAAAAGGACAAATGTGAATGCCCGAAAGGATATTACGGATTACACTGTGAATATTCTAAATGTGAGTCCTTTGAATTTGATCCGATCAAAATTTTCAATTAACATTTTCCTATTCATAGGTGTGATACCGTGTCAAAATAATGGAAAATGTCGAGGTGTTAACAAATGTCGATGTCCCCCTGGATTGGCAGGTGATCATTGTGAAATTGGACGATTTGTAAGACAACGATCAGTTTGTAATCAATGTAAACACGGAAGTTGCTCAGAAACTGGACATTGTCAATGCTTTGAAGGATTTGCAGGGAAGTATTGTAATAGAAGAGTTGGCGAGAACAGAAGACATCACAAAAGGATTCCTACCTAATTTGAATGACCCCTATTCGATGAATACAGAGACAGATATACAGGGAAGGGCTCGGAAAAAATTTTCTTAAACCATTTCTGGCTGAATATCAATGAAAAATGATCCTTAATTACCAAAAATTGCATTTATGAGTGTGACCTTATCCAAAATTATTCATCATCTGGCTTTTATACTAACCCTAATATTTTTAATTGAAAATATTATAATATATTCTAATAATAATTATTCAGAGAATGTGATACTCAATAATAATTTAAAAAAATTAATACTCAAACAAATTTGTATCTCATTTTTATATTAAATCAAAGAAAATTGAAGCTAATTTTACTAATCATGATAATTTTTGAATAAATTTTATATAATTAAAATGCAAAGAAAAATTATAATTAATTATTTTGCGTACTCACCCCTCTAAGTTTGATTCACTTTCAGATTTTGATCCCACTCTAATGAACTATTCTGACATTAAACTTTTTTTCTCCTCAATGGTTCTGTCTAATGTCTGATCAGCTGTTTAATATCAACAAAAATATAACCAACTGCTTTATTTGGTGATTAAATCAATAAAATTAAAATGATTACTAGAAAATTTCTGAGAAATCTCTTATTAAAATCAAACTCGAACCGCTTGTGGTACTCAACGAATCCAAAAAAACAAAAAGAACCAGTTTTTCCAAGGAAAATATTTTCAGGTGTTCAACCAACAGGAGCACTTCATATTGGAAATTATTTCGGTGCAATTAAAAAATGGGTTGACTTGCAAAACTCGGGCGAAAATGTGACATATTGTGTTGTTGACTTACACAGTATCACATTACCACAAGATCCGAAAACCCTCAATGAAAATACATTAAAATTAACTGCTACCCTGTTAGCGTGTGGAATTGACCCTGGAAAAGCAATTTTATTTCTACAATCTTCAGTGCCACAACACACCGAATTATCATGGATATTGGGATGCTTGACCACAATGGCACGACTCACTCATCTACCGCAATATAAAGAAAAATCTGCCACAATGAAGGAAATTCCATTAGGATTGTATATGTATCCTGTATTGCAATCTGCTGATATTTTACTGTACAAGTATGAACTTTTATCTTTTTTAAGAGAATTTTACATTAATTTTAATCCATTTTGATTTTCAGGGCTACTCACGTTCCTGTCGGAGAAGATCAAGTGCAACACTTACAATTGGCACATCATCTAGGAAAATTATTTAACAATAAATATGGAGTCACATTTCCTTTATGCCATTCAATTGTGGCCGATGATCCAAGTTGTCGTCTCAAGTCATTACGTGATCCAACAAAGAAAATGTCAAAATCAGATCCTGATCCGAAAAGTGCGATTTATTTAACAGACACGCCAAAACAAATTCTTGAGAAGGTAAAAAAAGGCATAACAGATTTTACATCAGAGGTTACATATGACCCTGAAAATAGACCTGGAGTAGCAAATTTAGTGATAATTCATAGTTTAGCAAGTGGATTGAGTCCCGAACAGATTTGTGAGAATTCGAAGGATATCGATACAGGAAAATATAAATTCAAGGTGGCTGAAGCGTTGATTGAGCATTTAAATCCGATTCGAGAGAAAATTGAAGACTATTTGAAGCATCCAGAGTACTTGGAACAAATATTATCGGAGGGTGGTGAAAAGGCCTCAATGATAGCAGAAGCAACGTTGGATGAAGTGAAACAAAAAATAGGAATTCGGAATTTAAGGTCATTTAAAACGAGAATAAGCTCAAAAAATGCTTGTTAAATTAGGAAAATTAAATAAAATTGTAAGGAAATTATAAAAATGAGTTTAAAATATTCAATGAGCTCACATTCATTTTAAAAGCTTCAACGGTATCCAATTTTAAATTGGCAGGGCTGTGACAGCTGTCAAAAAATTATTTTGAATGAAAATATTTAGCGGTAACGATTTTTTACGGGAATAAAATTAAATTTTTACATTCTTATTAATTACTTAAATTTAAATAATAAATAATGGATTCAAAACTTATTAATAGCTACGCTTACCTGCGTGAACATCATCCTGAATTAGATTTATTGCACAGTGAAGCTCCATCTTACATCAAGACTTTAAATGGAAATGAAACCAAAAAGATTGTTTTTGTCCATAAATATGTAAGAAGATGAATTTCAATAGCAAATCTGAATTATTCTAATGCCAAGTTTTTTTCAGGTCAATAAAAGTCAAGTGAAAGTTGAGCAAAAATCCACTACTCCGATTAAAAAGGAAGTTCTTTTATCTCCAGGAACTCCAAATATTGTGGATGACAGTACGATTGTTGGTTCACCTCTGAAAGACGATTGTAACGTCGAAGAATTGTGTGTTTCTCCGGTCCTGCTTCAATCATATCATACATGGACAGAACAAGAAGAGAACTATACCGGGCTTTTACATGATGATGCGTTGAATCTACTGAATGATCTTCATGAGAGTGATGAAATCAAATCAGACCTTGGTTCGATTTGGGTGATGGTTGAAGGTGGTGATAAAAATGATAAAACTTTCCTACTTGAACTGGAAGCCGGTAAATCTTGGTTCACACGCGGTATCGTTAATTTAAAAGGGATCTGTCAAGCTAAGGACATAAACGTTAATCGGCTAATCGAGGAAAATCGAAATATGGTCCGCTCTCGAATCAACACCGAAATTCATGTTGATACATCATACACATTTTACAATAACACCACCCTCTCATTCCATCATTCAAGCGAAAATGAGTTAAAAAATTCAGGGTTCCTCCAGAATAATGATTGCACACTCCGACAAATATTCAATTTGAAGGACGTCACAGCAGATACCAGCGATTTTCTGAATCAAATTTTCTTGTTAAACGAATTATTTGAGATAATTGTGCAGTTTAAAGAAGATTATGGTGATGATGAGGGTAAAGAACCCGAATATCGTCGCAATAGTGGAATTGATATGGAATTTATAAGTAATCGAATTCTAAAAATATTGTCGGCATTTCCAGAACCACGTGAAAATGTTGATATTGATCGGAAGTCTTTTCTTGAAACCGCTTTACACAAAGCAAAGGATCGAAAATTAAAGGAATCAACAGATCAGTTATGGGAAATTCTAAGGTATTGTAAATCGATGAAGGATCTGAAAAGTGCATTGAATTTAATTTTCCAAACGAGTGTGAAATGTAACATTGTAAATATGCCATCAACAAGCACAAAATTGGGAGAATTGATCCGAGATGTTTCCGAACGAAGAATTGCCTTACCGGTTTTGACCGGATCACAACCGTTAGAACTCTTAATAGAGATCGGTCTTGAAAAGGCAATACGAGATTACGAATACATTTTTGAGGAAAGTCGAATTTGTGGTGCAAGTGACCTTAAAATCAATAAAAAGTATGAAATTCCAAATCTTACTTTAAATCAATAAATTTTACATCCTTTTAATTACAGAGATTCATCAAAACCCGTAACAGACACAATGAATGTGAGAAAATCTTTGTATAATGCAGCTAACAAGGTAACAGAGGCCTCTGATGATAAACAACGAAAAACTTTATTGCATGTCAATGCAAATCAACCATCGTTAGTTAATGAATCGATCGTTGGCTTCCAAAATAGTCGTTTCAATGAAGCAGAGGTCCAAGAAAAATTGTCACGCCTTCTCCAAATTCATCTGATATTGGAACACTTACTTCTGGTACAAGTAAATTTGGGGACCGGCAACATTCATTCATCGATTGCTATGCAAATGTTACAGGAAGAACCAGTAAAATTGAAAAAAATCATCAAAGATGGCTTGAATAAGTTGGAAGTCAATGTGGTGGATGATAAATTGAAGGATCTTATTGAAAAGTAAATTATTTTGAAATGTATTCGTTCAAGTTGTCATTTTGATTTTTTTTTCATTTCAGTAAACTACCAAGTGCGAAGCGAATCTCAGTCACATCACACAATAAATTCAAGAAACTTCAAACCGTCAACTATTTTTCACTTGATCCAATTTTCCCTACAAATGTATACGAGAAACTGTTTAAGCAAGAAGAAGCCAAATCACTCATGAAAGGCTCAACAAAAAAAGATACTTACTGGCACTTTTCCTACACAAAAATCGGAACCAAGCGTTCATGAAAAATGTAAGCTGTTGTTTTTTCCTTGTAAAAAGCGTGTTTTTATTATTTAAAAAATATTTAATTTTATATTATTTTTGTATAAAACATTCAGTTGAATATGATTGAGCTAAATAATTAATATTATCAGAATTAGCCTTAAAAATTAACTTAAAATATGGAACACATTTGATTATATTCGATTATTATTTTACAAAATACTACACGTATAATACTTCTTATTGTAATAAAATTCACATTCCGATTTTTAATATTTTTTTTTAATTTTATTTTCAATTTCATATTACATCGGATGTTAAAATGACTTGATTTGTGATTAATTTAATTAAATTTACTATTAAAATTATACATTTAACTTCTAATTTTTTAAGAATTTTTTTCATAAATGAGACCTTGGAATAAAATTTTTCAATCTCATTGAAGATTTTCATTGAATTTATTGATATTGCATTTTAAATTGAGTTTAATTTAAAATTATGATAAGGAATTTATAAAAAATTTAAGTTTTATGGCCATTTACAACTTTTTTTTTACTGAAAAGTTGTTGTCTTTAAATTACAAGTGGAAACGCCTGGTTTTTAATGCCCGTTATTGGCAGTGATCGTTCGTTTAAAGTTAAAATTAAAATGCGTAATGCTCTTTTAATGCTTTTAAGGTATGAGAAGTTGGTGGTTGACAAAATTTTAATGTCATTTCATATTATAATTTGATTCTTAACACAGTCTATCAGTTTTTTTTATATTGAAAAAGTTCATTTTTTATACTTTTTTACATTAAAAATAAATAAAATATCGCATTTTTTGTACAAAATTAAAAATATTTACAAATTTTCATATAAAATTTCCTAAAATTTTACAATTTATCTCATTTTCATATATTTTTTCTATAATTCCGTTGTTGTTTCATTGTCAGATCTATCGATATCATTCAAATATGGATATCCAATTTCAGCATAATCTCGTTTTCCGAATGTGACGTTGTCATTTGTGGAACTTAGGTGTCCATTTTGGCGTCTACTGATAAAATTATGAGAAAATTAGATAAAATGTTTTATTTGTAATGATAAATAATTGTAATATATGAAAATTTACCCTTGAAAGAGTGGATTCGTAATTGGCATATCTGAATAGCGACTGTTTCTGCCTAAGGTGTTCGATTGATATTCATTCACATTTTGGTTGTTGTAAATGTTTGAGGAACGTCCAAGAGTATTAAATGTGTTATTTTGTGCCATTGTTAAGTTATTTCGATTCAGTGTGTCACCATATCTGTGAATTTTCAAGGAAAAAGTTTTTAATTGATTCAAAAAATAAAAAAAAAACATTTGACTTACGCATTGATGTAATTATTGCGTTCAGATCTAATTCGGCCTAATGTCAGACTACTGCCTTGTTGGCCGCTGCCAAGTGGATTTATGTGATGATTGCGATTTAGTTCTAGAGTTTTATTGATTGAATTTTGTCTATTATTCATTTGATTGTTGTTATTACTGTTGTTGATATTATTACTAAGATTTAAATTGATGTTATTGTTGTTGTTGTTTCTACGGAGTGTGCCGACAATGGCAGTTGTGGCATCTGAGTTGGCTGGACTGTGATTTCCTGTGAATAGATTGAGGAAAATGTGAAGTGAAAAAATGTATTGAATTAGGAGGAAAGAATATAACTTACCACTCTCTTTGTGTGTGATGTAACTGACGTTATCCAAACTAAATGCATGATTCTTCGCACTGAAATCAATATGAAGGTCCTCACCCTCATCATTTGGTACTGCCATGGCAAGAACTTGTGTCTCATATTCCTTCAAACTAGTCGGTGATTCCCCATTCTGTGAATTAATGATAACAGGATCATATCGTACTGGACTTGCAGGTGCTGAATATTGCCTCATGCGTTGTTTGAAGTTTTTGTACCTTTGAATTTGAATAAAATTGAAAATTAAATTAACTTTTTTTAATAGAATCAGTGAAATGAACTTACTTTGACCATGACACACAAATATAAATGATGCCAACAGTACCCAAAATGAGGATTATCACAGCAATAGCAATCAATGTATACGGGAATACTTCGTTATCGATCACAACTGCTGTTTTGATGTGTTGCGTATGTTGCTTTGCCTCAATTGGTGCATAAATGCCTTGTGCTGTAGCTCTTGCAATACCACTTGCAGCGAAATTGATTTGTGATTGAATTTCAGGTACTAGCAATCTGTCTTTAACTTCACTTGAATTTCGTTCCATGATTTTTTCCGTCTCAGGATCAACAGCATAGAACCACACATCAGTTGATCCAGGTTGTTCAATTACCGTCCCATTTTCATTCAAAGATTTTCTTGTACTGAATTTTTCGATTCCCATTAAAAGTCCTTCGGTTTTTTCACGTAACAATTCTTCCAATGCAATTCCATGCTTTCTCACATCTTTTGGTGTTGCGTCCGAAAATACAAGAGTCATTCTGTTCATGTCTGTTATCACATTGACCACAATTCTCGCTTTAGTTCTATGTATTTTACCATTTTTATCGTCATTACTGTCACGTGCTTCGACATAAAATTTAAGTGGCGTTTCCGTAACTGTATGTAACGTCTTTTGAGTTTTAATCATACCTGTATCTTCGGAAATTTGGAAATAGCTACTTGGAAGATCGTCATTTGAAATGAAATTGTGCTCCTCATCAAGTAATCTGTATTTAATTGTACCAAAAATACCCGAATCACGATCAGTGGCCTTAACTTGCATTACGGGAGTATCAATGTCAGCAGTTAAACTCACAATACCGTAATAAGTTTCGGGATGGCTTTTGACTTGCATGTGTTTTAAGAATTGGAAGATTGGTGCATTATCATTGACGTCTTGGACGATCATTTTAACTTTGGCTACTGATTTTTGGGGGTTGATGAAGAATTTACTTGAAACTAATTTGATTGACAATTCGTGACTTGTATGATTTTCATAATCTAGTGGTTTGATGAGTTTTATGGCACATGCATGATCTTCAACTGTGACCTTGAAAATGTGTTCTTCATTTCCATCCGAAATTTCACACTTGAATCCATTTTTATTCTTATTTGCTTTCTTTGAATTGATAACTTGAATGAGTTTGAGTGTTGCATTTGCTCCAGTTGATTCTGGAATGCTTGTCGTGTATAAGGTGTCACTAAATGCTAATCCAAGATTTTCTGGATCAATTGTTGGTTCATCTCCTTTTCTTGATTCAATTGAATCATCGCCATTTGGATCTGTGAGAACGTGTCGTACGAAAACAGCCAAAGTTGCAACCGAGCTTAGTTGTGGCTCACCAAGGTCATATGCTCTTATGTCGACTTGATATTCTGTATCTTCATCTTTTCTCAAATCATCTCTTAATCGAATAATGCCAGTGTCTGTATCGACAATAAAGTATTTGAGGGCTTTTCCGCGTCCAACCATCTCGTATCGCACGACATTTCCTGGTGAAGTTCCATCTCCATCGATTGCTGGCATTGAACCGACAATTGCTCCAATTTGTTGATCATCTGATATAGTTACAGGTTCAGGGATTGATACAAAAACTGGTGGAATATCATTTCGATCATCAACTTCAATGATAACTTTTATGACATCGCCAGCATCCGTTCCCGTATTTTCCTTTGTTCCAATAATCAATTCATGGTTTTTGCTAGTTTCGTAATCAAGACCTCGTATTGTCTTTATTTGACCTGTTTTGGAATCGATTTTAAAGAGATCACTAGGCCCGTCTTTCATCACATAAGTAATACTTTGAACTGTATCAGGATCGTAAGCTTGCACTGTTCCGATAAGCATATCAGGAACATTTTCTGGTACTTTAACTTCCAGTTTCTGATCAGCGAATCTTGGAAGCTCGTCTTCAACATCAACAACACGAACAGTAACCGAAGCAGTTCCAAGTCGCATATCTGGAGCGCCATCTGTGGCTGTCACTACAAATTTATACTCTTTTTTCGTTTCATAGTCGAGTGAGATCTTTGTTCGGATTTCACCTGATTTCGAGTTAATCACAAATGGAATGTCGTCGGGAAGTGAATACGTAATTTCAGCATTTACCCCTTCATCGGCATCAGTTGCATGCACTGTGCCAACTGTAGCATTACTTTTACCTTCTTCCACCGAAAACGTGTATGGCAATGTATCTTCGTCAAATTCAGGATTTTTATCATTAATATCACTAACTTTTATGTTGACAGTTGAACTACTTGAGAGCCCACCCAAATCTTCAGCTTTAATGATCAATTGATATCGTGTAAGGACTTCACGATCAAGCTTTCGTATCACAGAAATGATTCCACTTTCAGATCCCACTGAAAATTGTCTTAAATCATTTCCAGACATGATTGCATATGTGATTGGATCACCCTCAGGATCTTCAGCTTTCACCACAACAACAGTTGAATTGAGTTCAGCTCCCTCACTCACTTGAACTTCATAAATTGATTTCGAGAAAATCGGTGGTTTTGTATTTGGACCTGGATTGACAGTTATTTCAACAATAGCTTGTGAATTCAATCCACCAATATCAGATGCTTGAACAGTTAAACTGTAATGCTCACCGGCCATCAATCGACCACGTGTTTCAATTTCACCAGTTTTTGCATTAATCATAAATTTATTTGCACCATTATTTGACACGTGATACAATGAATAAGATATTTCCGCATTTTCACCAATATCGTTGTCAGTTGCCGTGACTTTGGTAACTAATCGTTTGCCATCACCAGCAGGAATACTAACAGGTTCAATCATTGGTAATTTTGGTGGATTATCATTGACATCGTTTAATGTGACTGTTACAGATAACGGGGCACTTGCAGCATTTCCATTCATTTCACGTGATACAATTTGAAAACGGAATTTCCCCGGACTTGGTGCATCGCGATCTAAGCCTTCTTCATTTACGAGTAAATATCCGTCTTTGGATACGGAAAACGAGGGTGTTGTTAATTCATAGCCATAGATTGGCTTGTCTTCACCTTCCGTGATGTCACTGTCAGTTGTTGTGAGTTTAATTGGTTTACCATCAGCATCGAGAATTTTTGTACCTACAGGTGAATTCTCATCAACAAATCCCTCGATACTTGTCGCACTTATCACAGGTGGAAATTGATCAACTGGTTTCACGTTTATCGTAAGTTTTGCTGTTGTGAATCGTTTTAATTCGGAAACTTCTTCAGCTTTGAGGATGATGTCAAATTTCCTTGCTGTCACCGATGAATCAACCAATTTAATTTGTTTCAAAACACCCGTTTGCTCATCAATTTCAAAATATTTATCATAATTTTGTGGATTTCCACTCAAAAAACTGTACTTAATTGGAGAACTAATTGTATCCAAATCAACTGCCTGAATTTTCTCCGGTTGAACAGTCAACACCCCTTGCAATGTTCCAGCTGGAACCGAGGCTGTGTATTCTGGATTAATACAAGCACCATCAAGCAAAACACATCCACGATAAATAAACGATGGATCAAGATCATCTGAATCTTGAATGTTGATTGTTAGTGTTGTTGTTGCCGAGAGGCGTTCTGATGAGTTTCTTGCACGATCCTGTAAATTGATAAAAAAAAAAGAATATAATTAATATCATTATAAAATAAATCATGAGATGCTGCTGCTGTAAGTCAATCAATATCATAATTCACACATAAAATACGCTCTAGGCTTTTAAAATGCAAACAAATATATCGGTTAATGGTCAATTTGTCCTATTTTTATTATTATTTATCGTTATGTGCTGATTTCCATCGACTGTCACAATAAGCAAAATGCATTTATTTATTTAGAATGCAACGTGAAAAGAAAAAAAAATAAACATAAAGGTAGATCACAGAATATCAAATCATAATGAATTGAATGTAGTGATTCATAAGTAAGTGTTCAAGTCACGATTTTGCCATATATAAGTTTTTTTCTGTCTTGTGAATATCTCAGCGGTGATAAAAAAGAGCATATCGAATGTAAATTTGATGTCCATGTCTACAGGGAGTTCTTAGCTCAAAATAACTGGAAAATTGTTATTTATTTGTCCAATCATTAATTATCCTTTTCATAAATTACCAGGCGTTTCCATGTAAAAATGTGTAGGATTAATTTTCTAATAATTTTATTTTTTTTTGCAAAAGGAATGAAAGTAATTTAACACAGTGTGCAAATCAAGGTCAATAATTGCCCGAGTAAATGCACGATTTATTGTTTTCTTAATATGAATTGCAAATAAAAATAAATTACAATGCACTTTTTGAACGCAACTTTACCGAACAGAGGTGGTATTTGCAATGAGTTGGAGTGCAAAATCAATAAATTTTTATTTTATTTGTTCAAATTAATGTTTGCAATTGATTTTTATTGTTATCTGATCTAGAAATTTTGGACCACGGTAGTCACATGGTCATGAGATGTCAGAAATTTAAGAATTTATCATTTTGAAATGGAGTTTCTGTGAAATGAACAAAATTTTACATCAGAAAAAATTGAATATAAAACCTGATACACATAAAATTTATGCTATAACATAAATTATGCAATTTATTACAATGAAAATAACTCTTGTCTTAGATATTTCAACTAAATACTCTTTCATTTCAAAGCTGAAACGCAAGGTGTGTTCATGAAATTGAATAAAAAAAAATTAATTTAATAGCAAATATTTTAGTTTAAAGTTATTTTATTATTAAACACAATAACTGGATTTACTTTTGTCCTATTGAGATATTGAATAATGTGAATAGCTTATGATGTTGTAAATTGATTTTGAATGTAGGGAATTTGTAGTTTGAATTAAAATGAATGTTTAAGGGACTTTGTTATAAGAATATTGCTGAAACTTAAAACTGGTTACAATGCGATGACGTAAAATGATGAAAATATGTTAAATTGTGATTGAGATTTAACGGTAAAAAGAGGAGTATGGATTTTAAGAATAGGTTTGTTCGCAAGGTGAATCACTGAAATTGGAAGGTCTGTTCAAAAGCTGAATCACTGAAATTGGAAGGTTTGTTCTAAAGCTGAATCACTGAATTTGGAAGGTTTGTTCAAAAGCTGAATCACTGAAATTGGAAGGTTTGTTCTAAAGCTGAAACACTGAAACTGGAAAGTTTATTCTAAAGCTGAAACTGGAAAGTTTGTTCTAAAGCTGAATCACTGAAATTGGAAGGTTTGTTCAAAAGCTGAATCACTGAAATTGGAAGGTTTGTTCTAAAGCTGAATCACTGACACTGGAAGGTTTATTCTAAAGCTGAATCACTGAAATTGGAAGGTTTGTTCTAAAGCTGAATCACTGAAATTAAGTTTATTCTAAAGCTGAATCACTAAAATTGGAAGGTTTGTTCAAAAGCTGAATCACTGAAATTTGTAGATTTGTTCTAAAGCTGAATCACAATCGGAAGGTTTATTCAAAAGCTGAATCACTGAAATTGGAAAGTTTATTCAAAAGCTGAATCACTTTAATCGGAAGGTTTGTTCAAAACCTAAATCATTAAAATTGGAAGGTTTGTTCTAAAGCTGAATCACTGAAATTTGTAGGTTTTTTCTAAAGCTGAATCACTGAAATCGGAATCACTTGAATGTGAAGCTTCGCTCAAAACCTGAACTAGCAAAGTTTGCAGTGTTTAATGCAAATATTTTTCTAAATAAGCTTCGTTCGAAACACAAATCAAAAAATCTTTTTAAATCTATGTATTTTTTGTCTGGCAAAAACTTGCAAATAAAGAACAATCTCTTATTAAAACAATCATACCAATTTCGTCAAAACAATTGAATATCAATGTAATAACAATAATATTTATTGATCGATTAAATCAAAATACCTCCAAGAAAAGAAAAATAAATATGACAATAAATCGTGAGTGATTCTTGCATTTTATTATACTAACAGTAAACACACATTGATGGGTGACAAAGGAATTTTAAATTAAAATATTCATATACAATAAAAAAAACTTACATACAACAAGTGAAAAGGGCAATGAATTCAAAATGATATATTAAAGTCAATTATTCAAAGAATATTAAAATGCATTTTTTTTAACCACTTTTTTTCTTAAAACAATATAAAAAGTTACACTGTCTTTGTCAGAGATTTATTACAAGACATCAGAACTTAATATGATTATCGTTCAAGTCAAACAAAGTGTGTGGTGTACTATTTCATGGTCATCACCATCATCATCATCTCGCACATTTGATTTCATCAAATAATTTAAAATGCAGTTTGAGTCCAAGAATTTGTGCAATAAAATTTGCAACAAAAATGTGCTAAAAGCATGTTTATTGATTCTTTTCAATTGAAATTACTGGTAAACAGTTTCTTGTCAAGACACCATCATAAAATTGAACCAATTTACACCTACTTTCCATGCTATTAAATGGATTGTATTGAAAATGAACGTTGACTGCTGTTAGATCACCTTCTATTGTTAATCAAAGACAGTAACTTATCGTTTATTGGTTTATGATCAAAAATCACGGGATCGATTTAATTCAATTTACGCAACACGAAGGTTTACAGTTTGAGGTAAGTAAAAAGCATTGTTTACAATAATAATAGTAGAAAAAAATGGTTCATTATTTTTAATCTTGATTGCTTTGTAATAGAATTTATTGGGTTTAATGTAAAATTTATATAAAAGTAATTATTTTAATAATAATATTTATGAAAAAAAATAATAATAATAAATAAATTGAAGAGGTGAGATGGCGTAACAAAATAAGATCAAGATATCTCTTGCTTGTTTGTTAAACGTTAATATTGTGAATGATAGGGTAATTGTTTTTTTTCGTCTAATCTCATTGTGTGAGAAATGATCATTATTATTGAATAATAAAAGCAAAAAAAAACTGTCATGGAAATAGACTACTATTAATTTTAGATTAAATTTGAACCAATTTTAGCATAAAATGTAAAAAACTACAAGGAATTTTCCTTGAAGGCACATTAAAAGTGTATTAAATTTACTTTTTTTTGTGCAATCATAATCATGGAAAATAATCCTATTATTTTAAGTTTAAATTTTAAATTGTCCAATTATATGCATGAATTTCATATTTTATGCCCTTACTTTTAACGGAATTTGAGTAAAAAGGCGCGCATGTGCCATTAAATTAACTTAAACCATATTTTTTTTTCTCTGTAAAATATCAAAATCATTTATTATTTTGCTAATTTTCATTTCAATGTAACTTTTTTAGGAACGTTATTGTTATAATAAGTAGGAAAGAATCATAGTCTGTTAAAATCTACCTAAATTGGTGCTAATAAATTATAAACAATCACGACTTTGTTGTTGTACAGTTATTAGGTTTATAAGTGTGCACAAGTCAAAATACTCTTAACACTCGCTCATTATTTAATGTTATTATTAATTTTTATTACATATCAAATCATGTGTAAGGAAATATACATAAATTCATATACCACGAATTTTTTGAACAATTCACATTATTTTTTGGTACATGAATTTGAATTTCAATTTAAATTATTATTATTGTTATAAATTAATTATCATGTGCATGATTTTTTTGTTTCAAAGATTTTTATTATTAGCAATAAACTGATACGCTTAGTTATAAATTCATTCATTAAAATGTTTCATTGCACAGTGCAACAAATTTTGATCGCAGTTTTTCATGCCAAAATATAAGTAAGCAGGGGCGGATTTAAAATTTTAACCGGCGATGTCATTTTGTATCATTTTACAAGACAATCGGCTGCGGCCTTTCTGGCATTTGTTAGATTTGCCCGTATTCCCAATCCGCTACGTTTCAGATCAGATCAGATTTCTAGAGCGGACTCAGAAGAGAACCAACACTCAGACCTATAGATGGGTCTATTGTGCATACCCATTATCATCATATCTGATGAAGAAGGGACCAAAACTAGAGAAACAACTAAAGAAAGATGTCCACTAGACCTGGTCAAGTTCAGGAAAGTGACCACACCTTCTCAGAAAGCTATTCAGGGCAGATACCTTCACTTTTATGATGGAATCAATACTGGGGAAGTACGCAACCAGCGTGATACCACGCAATCTGGCATGCTTGGGACATACACAAAGCAGATGTGCAGCAGTCTCTTCTTGTTCAGAGCAGCATTTGCACATTGGATCTCTTGAGTCAAAATGACTGGCATGATAGTCTAGAGTACAATGGCCCGTGAACATACCAACTACAACTTTGAGTTCAGTACGGTTCAATCTGATCAGATAAACTGGAATCAGGTTCCTTGATAAAGTGGTGAGTCTGTCTAAGAGTACTCGCCTGATTGGACCACCATTCCCGGAAAAGCCTAGCCTTTCTATCCTTCCTGTAAGAAAGAGACAGAACCGGTTCGGTGAATAATTCATGGCAGAAATGTCATTTCTAGCAAGTATATCAGCTTGTTCGTTAGTTAGATGAGGTTGAAAAGAAATGTTAAAATCTGATAATTTTTTCAAAATCAATAGATTACATTGAGAGACTGCAAAATTATTTGTTGCACAGTGAATTTTCAAATTGTATAAACATACAAAAATGAATCGTAAAAAATAATAATAATATTGTAATTATCCGTAAAAGGGTAATAACTGATTGACTGAACAACATGCATAAAATTAATAACACAAATGTTAAGTATTTTTTTTTACCATTTTTTATTCGAAGAAATTTTTTTTTATTTCAAAAAAATTTGGGTGAGGCAAACTTAATTCGTGAACAATAACAAACAAAAAACTGTTATATAATCGTGTATTTGTTTTAGTTTTTTTTTATCATTATTTATGTATGTTATTGTGATGATAAATATTGTGGCGTTTATTCATGACCACCAGATGTTAATTTAATTCAATTATCTAATCAAGCCAAAGCAAAAATGTATGAATTTGAATCGTTACAAATCAATCAACACCCAAGATTTTAAATTGAAAGAAACGTGGGACAGTCTGATGCATACCATGCTCCACAAATGTCAAAGGTACTTTCTATATAATCAAAAAATTGAATGTTATTTCAAGACAGAAGCGTATGTAACGTAAGAGATAAAATTTGATACCTTAACCCGAATCGGACTGTGATTCAACTTGGATTGATTTCAATTCAATGTCGTCCGTATCGGGTTATGCTGCAATGAAATATAAAACTAAAGAGAGCGACATGATGTGTGATACGAATCTCGTTTGAATTTGAAACATAATATAAAAAGAAAATTCATTTTAAATACCGCTCAATGCTCACATTAAAGTGCCATTATATTTAAATATTTCCATTGATGTGCATTCAATCATGCATCAATATTATGCTGTATTATTTTTTTTTCTTCTTTTTATTTAATATTATTAATCACATAATTTACATATATAAAATGTAAGCTTAAAACCATTGAATATTGTTATTGGACAAGAAATTGAAAAACTATCAATAATAACAATCAACCTGTTTTTGTTATTTCCTTTTTGCATGTTTCACATTTGATATGACTTTGAGCTGGATTTTTCAAATCAGGTTTTTTTCCAACATTTCATGCAAATCCAAATTCAAATTGTAACTTGACTGCGTAAATATTTATGTGAAATCCGATAAACTATCATTATATTGTACATTGCTCAAGTTAAAATTTTTCCATAAAATACTATTATCATCTACTTCAATCACTCAAAAATTTATTAAATTTATATATATAAATGCCCATTTAACATACACATAAATTATGTTTTCCTCTTTGATATGATAAGTATAATGTTAAATTTAACAGAAGCTAATCGAATTTTAATAAAAAATAATAATAATAATTTTAATAGTACTGGTTCTGAATTTGAATTTTAATTTTAATTTTAAGCGACATATTCCTACAATTTCAGTGTGAATTTGAACACTCACATTCAGTACTACAAAAAAAAAACATAAATGAAATAAAATTATGAATTTTCGCATGAAATTGAAGTACGTTTTTATAAGTGAACAGGTAATTTAATAAAATAATTTAATTTTATCTAAATGGAGTATCAAAGTATAAAATTATTGGTTATACATTTAGGTGAACAAGAACATGTCCGTATGTCTGTTTTGTTCTGAATTAAAGTGATTTTATTTCAAATTTTATGAATTAAATTAACTTTCTTATCTCGCATATTCTCATATAATGGAACGGTAGTAATGAAACTGTTTTTACCTTAAAATAACTAAAAAAACACATCAATAACATGTACTTAAGTAATCAAATGTAAACGATATAAGTATTATTATTATCATTATTTTAATATTTCCTACAGGCCATTCTATTGTTTAAATTTCCTCAAACATTTTCGAGACACCTTTCAAACATGGGATCAAAAGAAGCGATAATTAGGTAACCGCGAACACTTCCACCAAAGAAATAGTATATCAAATTGATAATCGATCTATTATATATATTTTTTTAAAATACATGTTTGAGATAGATATATTTTCTTTGAAATTTCAAATAACATACAGACTTGAGGCAATAAAATAACTTATTTTACTTCTAATAACTAATTCTTTGAAAGCAAGTTTAATGGTCATTTTAAAGGTAAGCTGTTGCGAGAGTTGACCAAAACTTAACTTATGTTTAGCATGCGAATTGACTGGGTACTGTTTCAAATTGACGATGACTTAAGACTACTTTCCATTTTCTGGAGAAAGGCCGAGCATCAATTCCCTAAGCCTCTTGACTGAGCGATTTAGCAGAGCCTTAGGCAAGAGACCATAATTTTTTTTAATAATCACAGACTAGTCCCTGAATTCACTGACTACATTAGAAATTTGAGAGGTAATCAGGGTGACCAAATCTCATTTATGTATAGAGCTAAATTTTCCTCAAAAAAGAGCTGAATGAGAGCTAAAATATGTTCAAATAAAAATTTGTTTTTTTTTTCATTTTAATTCAAGCTTTAAATTATTATTAAACTTTTGGGAGTTATTAATTAACGTTAAAAAAGGTAAAATATTTTCATCCGATTGTAATTCATCTTCTACAGTTTACTTTGACACATATGATTCAGAATATCTTCAGTCAGTTTGTAATCGTTACAACAAACCTGACACATCTTCAAACCATATCTAATGTACAAAATTGCCTTGAGTGTTTTAATCGATATTCGGTTAGTCAAACGATTTTTGATCATATTCATTTGACTAAATATTCGTTAAACATCTGCGTTGGAGTGGGGAAATGATAACAGATCAAGGACAAATATCGCCAGATCGCCAAACGAATTGTTTCCTGCTGCATCTTGATATTTGTACACTTATGCCCAAAATTTCATCTTCCCAATCTCATTGAACAAATAATTTAAGGCGAAGAGCTAAAAGAGCCAATATTATGTAATGAAAGAGCTAAAAAAGCTCCAAGGGGCTTTTAAACCATGTTTGGAGCCAAAAAAGAGCCAGATCTAGCTCCAAAAGAGCTAAAATGGTCACCCTCAGGTAATAGAAAAAAAAATTGATATCTCAATATATAAATATAAACAAAAATATTCCGTCATTGATGGATTGAATCACGTATTACAAAAAATTGCATTGAAATTCCTTGGCATTAGCATGTCAAAATGTATCCATGAGATATTTGTGTAAACATTTCAGATCAATATGAAAAGATTTGAATATGAAGAAAAAACTAACATTAAATTGCATTTTAAATTGAATTGATTTCAGAATTAAAGTGGTAATTTTTTGTATTGTAACGTACTTTTTACAAGGGAAATATATAAAAGTAAATCAATGGGTGTTTCAAGTTGTCCAGATATTTATTTAGAACAGTCATTATAGCCTTAACGATATTTTTGTTGAAATTCATGATTTTCCTGATAATTTAAAGAATGAATTTTTATTCAGCTGACATGAAACATCACAAGAATGACAGATTCAATAATTGTGAACTTTGAATTTGCCTCAGTAGTCTAAATTTATAGTAGTCCTCAGTAGTCTAAATTTATAGGTTTCAATGTCGAAAATTGATAATTATCTTCAGTTATATATATAAAATTGTTGCTCTAAATGTGTTAAAAATCGTGAAACAGGGCGAAAAACTCGAATTTTTTTGTTTTTACGGTTCTTGCATGAATTTTGGTGTCTAAAAATAGAGTGAAATATTAGATATACATGAAAATAATCTTCTACAAAGTTGAAGCTGAAGTTCTGAGGATGTTTAATATTCAATCAAATTTTATTTTTTTTGAGGATTTTTACTCAAAAAAGTGGTAGTTTTGTAAAAAAAAACTGTTTTTTTGGATTTTTTTTTGCCTTTTTTGGTGTCAAGCCAGCTCAAAACCCCAAAAAATTATAAAATCCTTATAATTTTCAATTAGTACTATTTAATACGCGTCGAATAAGCCTAAGATGAGCTTTTTCTGAAAAGTTTTTGCCTGTTTTCCAAGCGATCAAAAAAAGCCAGTTTTTAAAAAAATTCAACCTCTTATTTCATCACTTTTTAGTGCAAAAAAAAAAAAATTCCAGATAAAAAATTTTCATAATTTGGCTTGGTCTTTATGGTTCAGCAGTCCATTTGGGAAAATAACACTAAAGCTTTTTTGGAAAATTTCTTGCGTTTTTCATCATATTTGAATAGTAATTCCACAATTGGCATCAAAAGGTGTTTTGATCAAGTTGTAGTCCAAGTTCATTAATCAAAAGTTTTAAGAGTGAACTAAAAATGCAAACAATTCAAAATTAAAACGCCTTGCATTTGAATTGAAATCCAAAAATACGACTTGAAACAAACATTGATGATGATCAATTTCTAAACTGTGTAGGTTGATATTTGTTTAAATAATTTTTCAAATCTTATTTCAAAATAATGGACATCATCATACAACTAATTCAATTTAACAGTAATCATCAAAATCGTAAACAAAAAAACAAAAGACTTGTTTCAAAATCATTAGACGACGAACCTCTTTGACTCACAAGTCCCAACCCACATTATAATTCTTGTGTAATTGAATTCCTGGTTCGTGTTCAATGTTCATTCAACATTCCCGTAAAACTTTTCATATAAACCTGTAAAAAAAACACACACATGTTCTATCTGTCATCGTATTTAGTAAATTTTAATTGAAAATTTATCGGTTGTTCTCATCGTGTGTGTTATTTATGATTAAGAAAAATTATTTTCAAGTCAAAATCTGATAAAAATAATTTTTTTCATTAAATGTTATCTTATGCTGTTTAATGTTAACTCGCATCATGGTTATCAATTTTTCATAATTTTTTACAATAAAGTACACTTTTGATCGAGGGATGTAACAATTAAATCTATTTTCGATGTTAATGGGAGTTGCCAATTGTCATGTTAAGTCAAGTTAAATGGACATGCAATTTTTTGTTATTAATTGGAATTTCATAATTTTACTTGAACAAGATACTTTCTTTGGGTTTTTATGATGATTTTTCATATAAAAATATCCGAAAAATTAATTAAATTCATTTTGACACTCCTGCTTGTACTTAGTTTTTAGTTCTCTTATGGGTCATGGATGCAACACGTTGTTGGTAGCAAGGAATATTATCATCGAAATTAATCTTCATTTATTGTGTGTGTATATTTTGCAATGAAATGTATCTTAATCATAATTATCTTTGGAACAAGTAAATTCTCTGAAGAGTTGCTGATAAATAAATTATTTTTTTAATCATATTGTACAAATTTATCTTGACTTTTATCATCAACGCGTAATATTTTTTTATAAAAAATTAACGATGATTAGTGGGTATGACATAAAATTTTTCAATAAATAAGATAAAATTTAACATGGAATTATGTTTTGATAAATAAGTAATAAAAGGGTATTGCACTTTGCTATTAGGCATGTCATAACTTTTATTATAGTCATTTATTGTAAATATTGTGCGATGGGTTTCGATTAGTTTTAAGATATTGTTATTTGAATTTTGTATAGAATTGCCTTGGAGCATTCATCGAATGTAAATAATCTATAAATAAAGTTATGGAGTTGAAAAGTAATCGTATATTAAATGCAAAAGTACATTTATAATGACAATTTTTTGATCGTCACAGTGTGTCATGCGCTCTCTCGCTCGATGAGGGACTATGAATGGGAGCGTGATATGTGACTTACGTTCAAAGCGTCTGTAATTGTGTATTTCTTTCAGATAAATGCACTAAAACCTCAGTAAGACTAAAATTCTAATTCAAAAATCGACTAAGAACAAGAATGGATGAATGAATAATGAGAAATCTAAATTCAATCCTCGAGCAATAAAATTATTTATAAATATAATTATCGTCATACCTCAACGGAAATAAATTTCATGAAGAAGAGTTCATACTTAAATGTGTTTTTTTTTCATTACATATCATTTTTCTGCAGAGTAGACGATGAAAATAACATTATCGAGTCAAAATATGGCCTTTGGGATGAATTTATAACCTTCAACTGAAAATTAATAGAGTTGCATAGGCATTTCTAATAAGATTATGAAATTCGATTGAACGGAAGAGTTGTTTTTTTGTTTTGTAGCGTCATGGCTTTGAATTTAGAATCTTTACTCTTTACCGTAAACAAGTGAGACATTAATGGGAACTAGGTTTTCCTGTAGCTTGTAGTTTATGAAATTCTCAACAAACAACTTGAATCGAAATGGATGGGCTCAATTCAGAGCTGGTTGATTCTGTTTACTTTAATTCTCACCTAACTAATCCTTAAAATTTGCTTTGACTGTTTGTTTTGACATTTCAGGACTTGTTCGGTGATTTTTTCAAAAGACATGTTCGCTGTCAATGTCGACTGTTTATCGTTAAAAAATCGTTTAAATGAATTTAAAAAAAAACCGTTAAGATAAACGTTAATGGATCACAATTCAACTTTAAAGTACTCTTATAACTTTTATTAATAAAATACTCACTTAAATGCAACATTGTTGCACTTCAATAGCAAAAATATACAAAATTTGCATACAATTATCAGAACATGTGTACCAACAGAGTCCCCTTCAACTTTATTTTACTTATAAATAAAAACACTAGGAATATAATATAATAATAAAAAATGAGATTAAACTGATTGTAGCATAAATGTTCAACTGCATCCAAGTATCAAGTTATCATATGGAACACAGCACGTGAAAATTCTAGTTTGTACTTAAAATGTAAATTTATTTAAAGGTACAGCAGCATTTTTTTTTTTGATCTAGATTATAATAATAACTTTTGTTTTTTATTTATATTGATATTTTCCACAAAGCAATGTCCATGTGCGTCTTTTATTCATATGCCTTCTCTCATATTCTCACATTATAATGCAGGGATCTCGTTGGCGTTCCAATGCTAATAAATTTAATCATTTACATGAGTAAAAAAAGATACTGACGACACCTTAATTGCATCTTGTCTCTAGTGTTTAATAAGTGATTATCATTAACACTGTACTTTAAAATTTAACCTGGTGATCATCCTTAAAAATCTTGTTTCAATACAAAATTTGATCAGTACAAGGTTTGCAGTGCAAAAGGAACAAATTTAATTGAAAAGAAAAAATTAATAAAATTAAATAAATAATAAACTTTATTTACCTACAACAAGATTTAAGTAATAACTTAGATTATAATCAGGAATTGTGTCGTACATAATTTTCTTGTAAACTGAAAACGAAACTTGCTTCATTGTAATAAATAAAGCGATTAGTTTTGCGAGTATTCTATAATGTGAGATATAAAATTCATGATTTGATGACATCAATAAAGTGTGATCTTTAAGATTTAATTGATTATGACAAACAAATTTTTTTTGTGTCTTCACTCTTTTTTTTTCAAAGTGAGCCACCTTTTTTATTTTTATAAAATGATTTTTTAAGCGCCATCATAAAAAATTCAATAAAACTACAGGTAACGGATGACATCATATTGCATGTCAAACTGAAATTAATATTCAAAATGAATCAAAATCATCTTCCATTTAATATTCCGATTCAATTTTATCCATATTTGGCAGAGAACTACCATTTACTTTACCATTAAAAAATATTTTTGTAAAGAAATCGCAATGCATTATTTTTATTACAATTTTACTTTTATTATAATTCATATAGAAGTGAAACATCATCATGTATGTCAATTTATCGATGTTTATAAATTTTTTTTTATTTAAATTGTATTTGAACATGATTTCAACGTTTATTATTCAAATAAGAAGAATCCATGATTTGAATATTATTTACTTGAATAGTTTTCAATTAAAATTGAATTTCTTTCGACATATTCAATTGAATATTTAAACATTTAATTAATTAATTTATAAAAATTGTTACATTATTATTTATATTAGAAAAAAAAATTTTATAATAAAAAGGCGTTTATAATATTGACAGTTGTTGTGAGTTATGTATCTAATTTTGAATATTGATTTTGAAATATGTTTATTCATTTGTCTTAAATGTGTATGTAAATGTAGCGATTTTAATTATAAATTTTTTAAATTTAATTAAACGTATTACAAATAGGCTTGATTTTGAATTTCAAAAAATAAAAAAAAACTAGAAAATTAAAATCTGAGTAAGCGATTGTCTGATGAAAATGAATGATATTAAAAATAAAGCTAGATTCGGCCACCAGATGTCATGACATATCACTGTGAAACTTGAAGTTGTTCATAGAGCGTGCTAGAGATGTTTTTAATTTAAATTGGACAAAGGACAATTTCAATCACTGTTTGGTTGATTTTTGATATAATTTTTGATTTAGCCACGAGATGTCATGAAATGTCACTATAAAACTTGTATCCTTTACTTCAAAGACCATGCTTGAAAGGTTTGCGAATACTCAAGATTACCAGAGCGAGAGAGAGAAAACGTTTGATCACTATTTGATGGATTTCCCATTGAAATAATGTTGGTTCGAGATGAAGCTCCTAGATGGCATGTCATATCATTGAGAATCTTGAAGCTTTCTTAAATTTGATGAAAAGTTCTAAGAACTCATTAGTTGGACAATAAAGTCTTTAAGACGAATCTTGAACTTATCTTACCCTGAAGGATCAAAGGATGGTTGAACCAAATTATACTCTGGAGGTCAAGTCTTGAATTAAAATTCTTCTTTCAAGAAGATTCTTAAATAAAAGCGCCCTCTTATTGACGATTCCTGAACTATTTTTCAATCTTAAAGGTGATTGTGAACCGTATTTTACTCTGAAGAGTTTCTGGAACTGAAATTTACATTGAGATACTATTTTAAAGTTTATTTTACTCTAAAAAACGATTCTTGAACTAAAATTCACTCTCATGGACGATTCTTGAACGAAATTCACTCTTATGGACAATTCATTAACTAAAGCTGACGCTGAAAGCTCTTTCTTGAGCATCATTTCATTGTTTTGAAGATCCTTCAACTGACTGAGCCTGGTCAATATTTGATGAGATTCTGAAATAACTTTTGTTGATTCTTGATTAAGCCACTAGATGTCACTTCAGTTGAATGGAGTGAAATCAAAGTATTTTTCTGAAAATCGTCTTACAATCAAATTTAAATTTCAAACTAATAACTATTGAAAAATTATTAATTATCTGCACCCTTACTTTAACACACACATTTCACAATACTCATATGTAATTATTTAAGTAAGTAATGAAGTAAAAACATTATCATTAATTTTTAAATGCATAAAATTAAACTGTATTTAAATTAGACACAAACACATTAAGGGCGATAATTTATCATACTGTCATTCATTGCATACAGTAAATTGAGAAATTTTTTAACATTTATCATGTTACATATTTATTTTTATTATGTTTTAGATTTCATTTCAAGTTAAAATTAAAAAAAAGAAATAACATGCAAACACACTCCTCGAAGTAATCGTGTGTTTAAAATCAGATTTGAATATTAGATTAAAAGATTATTAGATTGGTGACTTCTGTCTCGTTTTTGTGTAAATGTGTAAATTACTCCTAGATACGTATTCCAGATTATTATCATTATAAAATGAGACAAACACACAAAAATTTACTCTGTAAATGTCAATTAATTTAGGTTTTACATTACTTATCTTATCCTAGTTTAACGATATAACACGATCCAAATCAACCAACACCCACAACAATTTTTTTTTTCATTTATGCACTCATTAATTCAATTAATTTTATTACACATAGCACGTTTTTCTTTTGTTTTCTTTTTACACTAAACATCAAAAAATGACAAAACGATACAAAATGTTCCATTTCAACACATAACACTTCAATAACAATAAAATGTGATCACACAAATTATTGTAAAATTTATTTGTATTTCATTGTCACTATTTTTTTTTATTATTACCTGTCAAATAATAATAATAATAATTAAAACACAGGATTTTAACATATTTGCATTGAAATGCAATTCCGCGTAAATCAGAGATTGACAAGATTAATTGATTATCTTGTAACATATCAAAATGCAACATTGTTGCAACCTGTCTCTTTATTGATGGTGAGAAGTAGGCGATTCTATTTAGTAATCATATTATTTTTTTTCCTTCACACTGTAATCGAGTTTCATGATAAATTAACATTAACGGGCTTTAACAGGAGACGAAACGCATCATTTGTATTGAAAGTGAAATTTCTTTTATGTTGCATTTCACTTTTTTTATCTTAATTTTTGTTCAGCGTATATTTGTAAAGAAATTTAAAGAAGCGTTAAATTGTATTGAGTGGATTTGAGTTTATTTTGTAAGATATAGCAATTTTTTAATAAATTATAAATAATATTTTAAAGGTGCTTCATAATAAAATAATGAATAACATCCCATTTTGTTTATGAAGAGTGAATGCAAGAAAAATTGAAAGTGAAATTCATTGTAAATATAATGGTAAAATATCTTTGAATGAAGATATTACTTTGTTTGGCACTAAATCAATTGATAGTTTCTATTTCATTTTGAATTTAATATTAATGGCTTTCGTTTCATTATTTAAATAAAGATGATACTTTTGGCATGATAAATCAATAAAATCTGTCAAAACTGATAGTGAAACTGAATATAATGCGATTTTGAGGGCATTTGAGATGTCTGTCTGATCTTAATTGTAAAGTGAGAAAAAATGACATCAAACTTTTATCAACCTGAAAGAATGCAATCGATAAAAGCATTAGAAGCGTATCGACAAGGAGGTCAGGACAGGAGGTGGCCTAAAAAGCCATCTTGCGGATTAAGTTGCGGCACCCATCAATATTATCTAAAGGAAGTAATTTGAATCTTAAACAGAATGAGGTAAGACCTTTCCCTGATTTGAGAACTGGCACCTAGACTGTGCGTCTTTGAAACCCCTCCTTAGCTTGAAACTTGAACTTCGATTCAAATGCACTTATGTTTGTAACTTAAAGATACTTCTCATATTCATTTTTATAATATTTTCTTTGACTTGTATCAAGACAAGTATCAAAAAGTAAATAAAAATGTTTTACAATGACATTTTTAACCTGACAAGTCAAACATGAATCAGGAAATAGTAGAAAACATATTGTAATTGTAATTTACAAAAAAATTTAACTTAACATAATCAAATGTTTGCTCATTTAACAATTTATATATAAATTTAATTTCCAATTTATTATAATAATTATACGAATCAATTATGTTTTACCACTTCAATAATTTTAAGCATAAATTTATTTATTTGTATATTAAAAATGAAAAAAAAAACTGGTCTTCAATACATTGAACATTATAATCGCGTAAGACATGACAAAATATTAACTTGATTGTTGCATTTCATTTATTATGCTTTTTTTTCCTAAGATTAAATTGACTTCTCTTTACATTTAACTAACTTTAAAAATGTTGCATATTACAATAATAATCAATAGAAAAAATACAGACTTGTATCAAAGCACATAATTGTTCAATTTCACACTTAAATTATTTATTTTAATATTGTTTTTATTAAAATTATTATCATAACAGTTTTTTCTTCGTGTTGTCACCAGTATCTAATACTAAAAGTGAGGAATAAAAAACAATACAATAACAAATGGAAAATAATGTTATTGATATGGTGGCAATTGATCAAATCTGATAAGAAATTTATTTATTATTAATTTTATTTTTTAAATATTCATTGAATATACATAACATTGCTTTAAACATTGAAAAAAGTTAACTATGGAAACTAATGATAAAATTATTCAATGTGCAGTTTATTACATTTTTTGTTAAAGTTGTATTGAGTTTTTTTTTGTTCTGATCACTGATCAATATGAATAACATATTAAATGAGAATATTATAATTCAATTAGTGTTTAAATATGTATTTTTTTCTATTATAGAGATATGCTGTAATATAGTTGAGTATTCAATTCTATGAAAAACGGTAATAAAATGAAGTGAACTTAAATGGGACGAATCTGAAAGTCATCGATTGAATTTTAGTACTCAATAATATGAAAATGCAATTCTAACGTTTTACTACACCCAAGTAAGGTCACAACTCGAGTATGGTTCGGTCATTTGGTGTTCATACTACAAGTCACATATGGAACGCGTCGAAAGAATCCAAACGAGATTGATGCGATTTATCTTTAGAAAATTCAATAATCTATATATATGTTATGATGAGCGACTGAAGTCACTGAACATGAAATACGAAGACTAGAGATTAATGGAATAACCATGTCTAACCTTGTTAACAACTCCCTGGACTGTGACCATCGAAGAAATATTAGTGTAAAAAGGCATTCCAATAACATTAGAAATATTGCTCTTCTTCAGGCACCGCAGTTTGAATTGTGCTTTTTAACATTTTTTGCCACGCACGATACGCACATACAACGAGACGTGTGGTGAGAGAGACATTTTTAATTCATCTCTTACCGTATTTTAAAGAAGAACGGTACACTGGACTAGTCAATATAGTCCTCATCACTTAATCATCAATACTCAACTCCGTCTCATAAACTATTACGAAGTTTTATGGATATTAATTTATAAATAATGACATGGTACTGTATGAAATAAGTATGATGTTTGTTCTTGAAAGTTGTAGAAAATAGTTTGGAAAAAAAGTTTTTATTTACCATTTTCCATGTCTTCATACAAAAAAATTGATTTTTCGTCATTTTTGAGTTCGAGAATTAAAAAAAATCGAAAGCCTTGTTTTGCGGCTTTTAGGTCAAATACAAAAATGTTCATAGACATTTGTAATAGACATCTGTGATCAGTGGCGGATTGACCATACGGGTAATCTGGCAAATGCCAGAAAGGCCGCACTCGATCGCTTTGTGAAAGTTAAGTTTTAGCGTAAATTTTAGAGGAAATCATACAGAATGCCAGGGCTGTTAGTAATTTTCAATCCGCCCCTGTCTGTGATTCGCACTCGCAGTTTACAGCACGGATTTCTTTAAAAAAATAATACATCATACCCCTAAAATTTTAATATTAAAATTATCAATAACCCCACCTTATATAAAGTTATAAAACATTTAGATAGGCAAAAATTTTACAAGTGTCTTTTTTACTTTAATAATCATATAAATATAATGTAAATTTTATTAATTTTGTAATTTTATTGATAAATAAACAAATATTTCAAACAATTATTCAAAAAATGCAATATAAATGATAATTAATTTATAACTTTAAATATACAAAAAAAATTTTATGAAATATCGAAGTGATTTATTTATAATTTGAAGTTAAAAAGTGAATTTAGTATTATTTTTTAAGGTTGCAACAGGTTTCTAACAAACGTTCATAATAAAATAATAATAATAATTGACAAAAAAAAATACGTGAAATAACATTTGCGTGGGTGAAATGAATGAGCTTTAAGATTGCTTGCATCCATCACCTTTCATTAATCAAATTAAGTAAATTTATAAGGCATATCAAAACCAATATTAATAAAAGATAAAGTTGTTTTAGATTTATTGACTTTAGTGATCGTTAAATATCAAAGAATGATGAACTATTTGAATTTTTTTTTGTATTCAAGTGCAATTCAGTTTAGTGACACCCACTTTCAATGCAAATAATAAAATGAATGAATGATAAGCTTACGTAATATTTTTATTTAGAAAAAAACTTCTTAAACTAACTCAAAAGTGTTTTGTTTCCTTTACACTGTAAAATTTTGGTTCAAGTTCAGACAAGTCAATCATAATAATTTTGAAAATCATAGCAAATACTTACATATGGTTAACTGTAAATATAATTCGCCCATAATTTCTGAACTTGAACAGAATAAGACTGTTATAGTTTTGTCAAATAAAGGTGGAAACTGGTTATGATTATTTTGTAACTCAAACTAAGACTTGCTTTATGCAATAAGCACAAAAAAAGTACTGTGAGTTGATCAAAGTGACGTATCTAAGTATTATTGAAAAATAATTAATTTCCTTAAATTATATAGAACATGCATGAAACACCTCCACATTATGAGGTTAATAATTATTTCTGTGCTTTATATTTTATTTATAAATTTACTTGGTCAAAAATTAGATCAAATAATTTGCTAAAGTTTAGTATTTGACTTCAAAACCTCGCAGTCAATAATTTTATCGATCAAGAGTCAGTAATTTAATTTACACACTTGCTCATTGCATATTTCATGGAATTCGCTTTTTTCACTACACTTTTAATTATAAATGTAAATTTTGATAAGCGTGAAATTATATTCAACGTATATGGTTCACATAATTCATGTCAATACTTAACTTGGCAGAACTAAATAACCTTCCATCAATAACAACAATGAGAAATCATAAATAATAAATATCCCATTTATCATTTTATTTTTACATAATAAGTAAAATACAACGAAAAAAAGTTAAATATCCAATTAATACGAGGTGATTCAATGAATTTAAATTAATTACTTTATTAATAAACACTGAAGACAATATTTGATGTTAACTTGATGACATATTGATAAATGCTCGTTTTAATCAAAATTCTTTGTTTGATTTTATTCTCAATTAAAATGATTTTTTATTTAATGTAATTAACTCCGTTAAATGTATAAAATTCATTTCAATGTTGATCGTAGGTAGATAAGGAATGAGAGAAGACTCTCAATCAATAATTAAATGTCGGAAATGGCTTTTGAATCTATTTTATTATTATTCAATGTAATGTGATAAATCGCGGCTTCAATAAAAATGCATTTAAAAGAGAAATCTTGTAATAAATTGTTGAATTAAAATTAAAACAATATTAAATTGAAGTTTCTTTTTTTTTATTTACAAAAGAAGCTCCAGGGCGTTAAATTTCTCATTGAATCGCTGTCCCTTTATAAAAATGAATTATTGTGTTTTTTTTCATAAATATCTAAAAATATTTATGATCAATATTTCAAATAAATTCTAATATTTGATTATTGTTGGTTGTCAAGTCATGCAATTGATTTGAGACTATATTGAGTGTTGAAATTACAATCATCTTATGCATGATAATTTCAAATCAATATGAAATGAATTATTTTCTATTTAATTTGAATGCAATATTATTTATATTTTAATAACATTTTTACATATCTATTCATGTTAAAATATTTTTTTTATTGAACGTGTCTAATGTACACAGATATTTTTCACTTGCAGAATCATTCAATTGCAGCGATTCACTTAGAAGTAATGGAAAAAATGCTCTTTTGGGACTGGTTTACATTGTGTTGGGTTGTCATAAGATGGAGACAATTTTGAACTGAAACGTGAATATGGGAAACTAAACATTATAGCACTGGTAAAGGTAGACAGATTAAGTATCCGCTTCATTGGTCCAGTGGTTAAAGCATTCGCTTTGCAACTGGATGGCTTGGGTTTCGATACTCAGAGCGGACAATCATCAGTACTATATACTGTAGTTTTCTCCTGATTGGATTGTGTAGTGCGATAAAAAGCAGAACATACACCATGGAATTTGATCACAAGCTGGTACCAATCTGTACGAAGCAGAAAAAATTTGATACTACCGCACTGTAGCAAGATACTCCACTCTCTGTACGCAGCAAAAAGTAGATGTCTTTAGGATAAGCCAATAAAGTAGAGCATTATCAAAATAATTTGCATTATATAGATTAATAGATTTAAGTTTCATGTAGATGAAAGACATACCTTCAAGGACCCACTGTGGGTCACTGGTGGTCTTATGAAGAGAAAAAAAATAAATAAATAAAAAAAGTTGGGCTGGGCTTTTAGCACGAATGGATCTTACCCGAGCCTCAGCAATCCTGTTCCGAAATTATCCAGACTGCCGTCGAGGTGTTGGGTGACCTAAAACAAGGTGGATCGTCCATTCGGATCTGAAGATGTTAAGAGTGCAAAACTGGCAACAGGTGGCGCCAGACTGAGAGCACTGAAAGCAGATCCTTCAATAGGCTTTGACTAAGCAATTGGTTGAATAGCTAGCTAAGTAAGTAAGCACTCATTCATGTCCCATGAATTTTGAACCTTAACTTGCTTTATTTCAAATGCACTTAAATTCATCATTCACGACACCACTTTTCCTTTAATATTTTGCATTTAAAAATTAATTTATGCTTTTGTAATATCCGATCAAATAGAAAATTTGTTATTTATTAGTTGTTATGATTAATAATGTTATTATTAATAAATTTGCAACAAAAAAAAATCCTATTCAATGGATAAGACAGAGTAAATTATTTGTCGTACACATTCATGTAAATGTTCAGGGAAATGCATTTAAAATGCTTAAAATACACTTACATAAGAGAAAGCGTTAAAGTTAAAAAATTCCACTTCATATAAATAATTTTTTTTTTGTTGATATTCTCTGGTATTTAAATATCTTATCATCGCCTCTCATATTCAACGTGTTTAAATGTTTGCACATTATAATTGTATATTATTTTATATAGTTTTTTTTTGAATGTATGATGTAATCATAATAATAATAATAAATATGAACATATTTTTGCATAGTTTTATTGCTTTAAATATTTATATTGATAAAATTTCATCTGCATTTTTTTTTCTTGGTTTCTTGTATAAAGTGTTCAGTTAAATTTACACGGTAAATTATTATCAGACAAAAATTATGGTTTATTTAATTTCAGTTCAATAAGAATCCAGTATTAAAAGGATCTTTACATTTATGATGAATTAATTTCAGTAAATTTCACCCAATTTTATTAATCATCGGTTACATGAAATAAAAAAAAATTCATGCAGTTAGCGATTTTATTTCAAATTTTTCTGTTTCTAAAAGCCTTGCAGCAAAATGAAGTTAATTTTTTTATGTGTTTTTATGTGTATTTAATTCTATAATAATAAATTAGCATATAAAGTGTTTCTTTCAATGATTTAAAAAGTTTAATGTAAACACGGAATCATAATTATTGTTTTACTGTGGGCTACAAAAAATAAACATTGTCTTAAATGTTTTCACTACTCTTTTAAACATTTGATGCATTGATTATTGTTATTATTCTGTTATCTCTTCTTACTTCTAAATTCTAACGGGAATTTTTATGCAAATTTTGATTATTCTCACATAAATAATCATTTACATATCTTTTTTTAGAAAGATACAAAAACGCAACACACACAATTCAAACGTAAAATTAAAAATCCATTCAACTTACTATGAAACCTGAGAATTTAAACTGTTACCACCATTAGGCACTATCAACGTTATTACTACTAATGACTATCATTTATCATTTTAAACATCTAACATGCGTAAATACAGATATTTGTTAGTAAGTTACCCATAAAAGTTCATTTATATAATTTTTTTATTGTTTTTTCTTTTTTTTTTAAAAACATTAAAAAAATAGAAGCAAAAAAGGAGACAAAGAACGATTTGTCAATCGCACAGTGAATGAAACTGCAAAATGTTATTTAATACAAATGATAATTGAATTGAATTAAATTAAATTGAATTGAAAAACAATAAAAGAGAAATGAAAAATTAGTATCAAGTGCATTAGTTCTGTGATTATCATTAAATCAACGATTAGATAATCATTTTAATAATAAATCATGACATTTTATGATTTCATACTCTATTTACTTTCATTTTTGATTCGCAATTTTTTTTCATGTTAAATGTTAATTTTAATGAAACAAAAGAAAAAATTCATTATGCCTAAAATTTAACACCTTTATGTTGAATGTCAATAGATGTATTGGAACGTGATTTGTATGTTAATTTTAAGTTGATGATGATATAATAAATTTAAATCCAAAATTAAAAAACAAAAACGTTATACAACGGAAGCCTTCCCGAAATGAAAATTATATGTGTTAGTTAGTCACTGGTTTATATAATGCTTTAATTATTCAAATTTCTTTTTATTGTGTGGTTTTTAATGATGAACAAATGGAAATGTGTTTAGATGATGAGTAAACGGTTTCATTGTTTCCAAATTTGTTTCAAATGGTGACAAATGAGGTAAATGGAAAATTAGTTAATTTGAAACTGAAATTGAGAATTGAATAGATGAGATGAGATGAGAAGAGAAGAGAAGAGAAGAGAAGAGAAGAGAAGAGAAGAGAAGAGAAGAGAAGAGAAGAGAAGAGAAGAGAAGAGAAGAGAAGGAAGGAACACAAACTCTTTTAAATGCAATTTCATTTCACGTGACATTTAAAAACCTTCATTTTAATATTTTTCACTTGCTCATTCATCGGACAATGAACTTCCATGTTCCAAATCTCTTTTCACACAAAGATTAATGATTTATTTAAATATATTAATAATAATGTTGTTTAACATTTACACAACATACAAATCTGAAATACAAATAAGCGAATAATAAACGAGATGAAAAATTGAAGATTAACACATGCTCTGTAAGTTGAATTTAATGATTTTTTTTTGGCAAATTTAGGCGATTAAACTCATTAGCATACTTGATATAGAAATGATTATTAAAGTAATATGTATTCAGAACATATTATTTAATTTTTAGAATAGAAGAAGTACAAAAAGTGAGGATCATCTCATTTTCTGCTTAAATTAAACCGTTATAATGATGATTTAATTGTGTTTACCTTTAAAAGTCATATTGATACGCTTTGAATGGTACTTTTAAATTTTTTTTTGAATACAAGGCACAAGTTAAACAATACAATTCTCAATTTTTTATATTTCAGAGCAAAATCTTCTATTAATAATCATTACATATTCAAATAATAAAGCACATTGACCTACCAAGTTTGTTTACATTACAAAATTTCATCTCCAAGTTTTTTTTTGCCTCAAAATAATACAATAAAATTAGCATTTGAAATAAAATACGATACGGTTCTAGTTAAAATAATCTTTCAATTGATTATCTTAATGATTTTTATGGTTATTACACCAAATTTCATCACAGAATTCACAAAATTCTATGAAATGTTGACAATTATGTGCAAAAAATAAATATTTTCAATACACAAAAGATCATATTCAAAAAATAAACATTTGACCACCATAAGTGTTTTGATGATCATCTTTTTTTTCGTTGTTGTAATTTTTGACCAAAAATAAAAGTACAATTTATTTTTATAGACATACGAAATTTATGCTTCGAATAATTAATTGAGCTTTTATTGTTATTTAAATTTATTTTCTGTGACATTTAAAGCTTTAAACGAATGTGACAAACATAAATTATTTGATTTTATTTGTTGGTTTTTTTTTATTTTAAAAAGCAAATATTGATCAGATATTATCAGTTAGGTTAACGGTGAACACTTGTTTTGTTTCAAATTTTACTATAGAACGAAAGAGAATTTAAGTTAAAATGTTAAACAGAGATTTTATTAGTTAGTTACCGATTATTTTTGTGTCAAAGGCCACACACTATGAATTTTATAACTGTTAATTTTTTGATTTTTATTGTTTTTCAACTTTAACAGTCTTGCAGTCATTAAATTTTCATAGATTTGAGTGATTGATAAAATGATGAAAGTTGAAAAGGAACCATAAACTATGATCAAAAGTGCATTCCATTGATTCATTTCACCTGCCTTTTAATTTACTGAAATTCGTGGAATTACCGGAGAACAGAGATAAAATGCATGTATGCTCTTGCAGTATAGGTCATTTTTTTACATTATAAGATACCGAGTGGTCCCTTTGGGGGTTCTCAACTCTACAAAGTTTTGTATTTTTAATTAAATCTTTATTTTGTTTTAATAATTTTGGTTTTACAGTTTAGTAATTTATTTTTACGTCTTTTCACGTCTGGCGTCTATACTCGACTCACTTCTTTACTTTTTTTTTGACAGTTCTCAACCAAAAATATAGACTAGGCTTTCACCCAGCCTACAACATATCTACCAGAAATAGCAGATACTAACATTTTCAATCATAAATCAGTATAAAAGTATATAAAATAATTAAATTTTATATCTGTACCCCCTTCTCACTGAAAGCATCAAAGCAAAAGTAATAAATTTTCCGCACAATTTAATTTCATTGAGTGAAGTTCGACAGTAATTTCATGTTATTTGAAATATATATGTCAAAAGTAGACACGCATTAAATTCCAATCAAAATGTCTCAATCAATATAAAACTACTGTGAAAATGTACAATTATAAAAGTAATAATAATAAAAAATAATTATTAATTATTGATTGAAAACATGTTCAGTTCAGTGCATACCGAAACATCATCATCATTTATTAATAAGAGATCTCGACATACATCACGCAGCTCACATTTTATGAGATCAAGCATGTTCACGTCTTTCCTCCATCAATATACAGAGATTTATAGTTAATTTATCGATAAATTAACATTCAATGTTAATATGTATAAAAATATTAAAAAGAAGAAAAAAAAATTCATATTAATTATTATTAGATGCAAGAAAATGTCAGTTTTTATTATTTTATATCGCAATTTGCTGCAACAATGTAAGAATTATTACATTTTATTTACATCTTATATGCTACTGATTGTAAATTTTTTGCTCTCACAACAAAAAATGGGTACGTGCTCTCTTAATATACGTTTCAATTGATTTTATTTCACTTTTTTTTTTGTTCTAACATTTATTTAAAAGTCATAAAAGTCATGATGTGTGAATTAATGTGACAAGTAGTAAAATATTTATTTTTACCATTATTCAATTAATTAAAAGCACAAGTTTATGGGAAACGAATCCATTTTCTTTGGGCATTTCTTGGACATTTTTTGAATTTTAATTTACTTTTTCACTTGTGAAAGATTCCGATTTAAGATGTCGGCCCTAATTTGATTTAATTTTAAATTAAAGTTTAATTTTTTATGTTTGGATTCACATTTCAATGAAAAAAGAGAGAATTTAAACCAGTTAAATCCATTTAAGTAGAGTTGTTATTTTCGCATATTTACAAGACTAATTAACGCTCCTTGTTATTATTAAAAAATACATTAAGAAAATAGTTGCGATATGTCACACTTTGCTTACATTATTTAGAGATTTTTTTTTCGTATAAAGATCAGCAACAATGTTGCACCGTTTGGACACGATAATTAATTAATATTACATCTTGTCGATTTGAGTTGCATTGAAATTTTATGTGGCACTTTGTAATATAATATGACGACAGGTAGCTGTTATTTTACTGGTGTTTAGTTTGGTTGTTTTTTGTCTAAGTGAATTTAATTATGAATCTAAATGTTGATCAACGTTAAGTAATGGATTTGGTTGTGGTTTTGTTCAATTTAATTTAATTTAAAGTGGTTTTTAATAAAATTAAAGTCTATTTTGTATTTTTACAGGTAATGTGGGTACAAATTGGGACCAGTTGCAATTTATGGATCTAATTTCAATTGAGAACGATCGAAGATGTAAGATGAACTACATCAATGGTTTGATCCGATTCCAAAATTTATCTCAGTACAGATGGTAAGACGCCTTTGTCAGGTAACGAATCATGAGAGTTCCCACTCTTATTTTCCATTTTCATAGAAACAAAAAATCATGAAGGTCTCACAATATAACCATAAAAAATGGAAGAAAAAACAAACCAAAACTCATTAAAAATAGTGTCAAATGTCAGATATTGATTTTTCATGATATACATGGATGAATGAATGACTGAATATTATTTGACATACTGTAAGCTACTTAATTTTTTAATGCCATTGTTTAACTTATTTCTATAAACACAAAAACACACGTATTTACCATTCAAAGTCATTTTAAAATGCCACAAAAGTATTTAGATTTCACTTTTAATAATAATAAAACAACAATAATAAATATTTGAATTGATGTAATGCAATGCAATGCAATTTGATGTGCATTTAATGATCTCCTAGCTTGATGTGTCTCATGTCAATTAAGATAGTTATAAAATTTACCGCACTATGATTGAAATCAAAGTTCTATGGATAAAAAGATAATAATCTGATTTTAATTTTCAACTTTTTAAATAGAGAAAAACATAAATGGGTATAATAAAAATAATAATTCAATTATTTAAATTTTTTGATTGTAATTACTCCATTTGATTAACATAATGCTAATGTTTTACATCTAAATAATAATATTAGTTTGAATCAAGGCATTAAGTGTTTCATTGAAATTAAATTAAATGATTGTTATTTAGTAATAATAATAACAATCATCTTAAACTGTAATTTTTGCATCCTTAGTAGTTGAATTGAAGTAAGCGAAAAAAAACATGAATCAGCAGAAAATCTAGAGCAAAACAAGCAAATTTGCATACAGATTTATGTTTATTTGGGCACGAACATGTACATAAGTAGTATTATTTACTTTTACTTAATTGCTGTCCATTTTTTTAATATTATTATTGTTATTATTTATACATGTTCTGTTCTCTGTTTTGTTTGTTTGAAAGAGAAATAAAAAAAAAATACAGTCAATTGTGTTACATTGCACTGCATTAAAGTGAGCACATTGTGCATTTTGTATTTGTTACCTTTATTTTTTGCAGAGAGAACAAACAAAAAAGAGTAGAATAACGTTGTTTTTATTATTAATAATCTGTTATAATGAGGTTAAAAGGAAAAGGTAAATTTTATTTATATTAAACACAAAAACAAAGACGTGCTGACATTGAATGTGTTGTTGTTTTATCTTTTCAGATTATTTTGCAGAAGTGATCAGCAGGAACATTGAGAATAAGGTGACCATATTTGAATAGATTGAAGGTGCCAAGCAGAAGAAGGTAAGTATAACAAGAGGAAATTTACAGATTAATTGCCCAGAAAATTGAATTTATTGAGCTGAATGCAGAGAAACTGAAATATGTTGATGAACAGTATGTGAACGATGCCTAAGCTGTAGCGCTAAATAAAGATATGTAGAGCAGCCCGAAGATGATCTAAAATTATCGTAACGGCCAATACTGTGCACTCTAAGTTGAAAACGCCCCACAGACCACACCGTATAATTTGTATAGACTAAAAGAGTCTCCATAATACTCGAATTCTTGTTTCAAATTAATTGGGAATGCGATAAAAATTTCATTCATTAAATGTCCTGTAAGCGTCAATCAAAGATCTCCGCCTACGGGCTAAGTCACTTTGTACTGCGAGAGTTTTCAGCTTGCAGTGTACACGAGGTGCAAAAAAGTTTTACAGCAGACTACGATCAACTTTTGACCAGTGCAATAACAATCATTCTTGTTAATCCATTCAAACACGTTAATCCTACTCCAATCCAATCTTGTCAGAAGTTAAAACGATGAAAATTATATGCAAATTCAGTACATTTGCAAATAATATAAAGTGATCATGAAGTTGTCACAAAATTTTACATTCACTTTTATTTAAATAAATTATATTAATGTCACTCATCTACTTGCTCGTTGAAAACTTGCTGACAAAGCAATTTCACCTTTTTAAAGTATCATACCAAAAAAAAAACAACATAATAAAGAAAATTAATTCAAGTTCGTGCTTCTTCAGAATAACTTAATTCTTTTATCAAGACACAAAAAATATAAACATAAAAATAATTATTCTTTGTCTTCGCCTCATTTCATTATCTGTTTCAAACTAAATTCAACTCCTCTGGAATGAATTTCGATATTGATTGACTTTAAAGACGCATATTTTAATCGAATTTATGAAAGATAACAAAAAATTATTGTACTTACCGATGCAACAACCGTTAAATAATATCTTTGAATTCGTTCATAATCTAACGTTTTAACTACTGTGACCTGGAAAATGTATAAAATAATAAAATATTAGATATAATAATAACATTAAAATAAATTAACAAGGGTGTTGTTTCGCGATATCTTCGCTTGAATGAGAGAATTTACAAGGTAAAAAAAAAAATATTAAAATAAAGTCAATAATAATATTTAACATTATCATTATTATTGTTATTTATTAAAATTTGACATCATATTTATCTCATGCTGTGCAACATTTTCGCATTCTCATTTAAACAAAGATAACTTGGTAATAATTAACCAGATAATACGGCAATATAATGGTAAAATATTACTTATGTAGATTAATATTGTTGACACTTGTAATAGAAATGATAGATAATGAGTTTTGCTCAGAAAAAAAAATGTGTGAATATTTTTCAATCAATTCGTTTTTAATTAGATGGACATTGATGTGTGAGATAATTAGGCATTGATTTAATTTTTAATTCAAGGTTTATAGTACGAAAAATTAAGATTAAGGCAGTGTGAGATCATTTTGACACAATTACGGTGACAAGGAAAAATGTTGAAATGATAAAATTGTCACAATTATGGATATAAAGTAATCTTGTGGCGTCTCAGATATTATCTCATCATTATCTTTATAGTGAACAAGGTATTATAAATGTAAGTTTATGATTATTATAGGTCAAAAGTAAGATTATGTGTAAAAATCTGTAAAATAGTCGTTGTGGTGATAAAATTAAGAGACAATATTATCCAATTAATTGTTTTTTTTTTAATGAAAGGAAGATAATTTAAAATTGTGTTAATATCTACTTACTTGTCCTTGATGTGGATACGAAATCGCAAAAATACCATAACCATCAGCTGCTGTCAAAGTATCCGGCACTGATATATTTTGTGGTCCTTCAACTAAAAAGTACTCAACCAAACCATTAACGCCTGCATCCTGATCCTGTGCTAGTATATTTCGGAATATCGTTGTTCCAACGGGCGTTGACTGAAATGAAACAAAAACAAATTAAATTTCAAAGTTCACACTTAATGGGTGTGCGTGTGTGTGTGCTTGTTCGTGTCATGTTTCCAAACCCAACAACTGTAACAAATCGATAAGTATTTTAAATAAATTGTAAGATGATATTCAACATCTCCAAATGCTACAGAATAATTTAATGCTTAAATCTTGTTGTTGTTGTTGTTATTGTCAAATTTAAATATGTAATGTATGCATAAATTCAATTTAAATTTAAGCGCATCACAAACATTTCTTTAATCTCACATTTATTTATGGGATTTTTGTATACAAAAATACATTTAAAATTTGGTATTTGGCACGCTTTACGAATTTTCGACTGTCTGCAAAGAAATGTCATTGTATTAATCTTGAGTTATTTTAAACTTACGTAAATGGTGAGACATAATTGGCATTAATACTCCTGAGAAAATTCCTTTTTTATATGAAATGAAATAAAAAACATTATGGAATGGGACATGATTTAAAACATATTTTTACTCGTTTCATCTTTGAATTAAAGTGCGATATTGATTTCAATTTAAACGCACCTCTTGGAATCGATTGTTTTTTATTTTGTTCAACTACTAATTGCTTGTTAACTTTTTTGGTTTGCTAAATTGCGTAACACAATGATTAATCTCAAAAATAAAATTAGAATGTCCCGAAGCCAATTACACAATTAATACTTTTTTTTTGTGAGTGTTTCAAGGCCAACAAGACATCATGTTTTTATTATAAGTGTCTATCGAAAAATCGATTGTTAAAATCACACATATGGTAAAACCATATCAAGATAAAGCAAACACACATTAGCAAACAAATAAATTTGACAGATTTTCGTGTATAGTACAAAAAGTTTTATGGATTCTAGTCGATCATGTTTTTTTGATAAAAATTAAAATACAAACCACTTCTAAAAACAAAAAAAAAAAGATCTAGTGCTAATAAAATTAATGATTATTGTTTTTGTATTTCGCACTGAGATAATAAAATCTCATAACATAACAAAGATCAAGTAAAATAGCGTTTAAAATAACAATAAAAATAATAATAACGATAATAGAACACTTGTGGTTGCACCTTAGCCACAAATTCTGTCACACTCTTAAAAAATAAACGAAACATTTAAAAAAGATCACGTAAAATTGCAAATCGAGTTAGAATTCAACATATTTTGTTGTTACCTTGAACTAAAATTAACATGCTGACCATAAAACACTTATATATTTGGTTAAAAAATATAATATATCAAAAAATTTGCAATATAATAATAATAATAGGCTTTTATGAGCTTTGTTATAGAACACAATCATACAATTCAGAGTAAGTAAATATTTATGGTATAAATTAATCATTTATTTATATTTCAGAATAAAAAAACGAAACTTCATGCGAAAATGCATGTTTTATCGTACCGTAAAAAAATTAAATGGTAATGATATGAATAGTTAGAATGTTTTCTTGTGAGACTTGAGAATGGAAATAAAAGTAAATTGTGCTTTTTAGATACTCCCATGTATTTGACCTGAATTAACTGCGCAGCAGAAACATTTATTAACAACATGAAATTGAAATTAAAAGGTAAGTGATATGAAATTTATTAAGTGCATTATTAACAAAAATCTTACTTGACGATATTTAACATTAAAACTAAGGGCATGCTGTTGGGAAGTAGGTAAGTAAGCTTTAGAAACTGCAACCAATTACAACTGTAGAAAGTTTGTTGAGTAATTCAAGGCTTCAATTTGTCAAGTGAATAAAGGCTTCATTCTTAACTCAATTCATCAAGAGAGACATCGTGACATTTGATTGAAGACGCCTTCATACGTTTAAGACAGTTACACTGCGAAATTTAAACATGACAACCGGGAGCGGATTGAAAATTACGGTTGGCTCTGGCATTCTGTATGATTTTCTTTAAAATTTACGCTAAACTTAACTTTAACAAGACGATCGACTGCAGCCTTCCTGGTATTAGCCAGATTGCCCGTATGGCCAATTTGCCAATGATGACAACTAGGTTACATGTTCCTAGTCTCGATTCCTTTAAGGTCTCAATGCAGTTAAAGCATATTTTTTCTTAAAAAATTGTTGAAACCTTGATTAAAAGGACTTCAAATCAGTCTTCATAACCTAATTTCATTGATAAACGTTAATTTTTGAGTTAAAGACCGACTTGAGAAACCTCGTCTTGCTTGAATGAATTTCTTTTTTATTTTACTTTAATATTAAAATTCATTTGTACAGCAATCTTTAATACATTTTTCAATGTAAAACTCTCATAAAGTGGTATGCAATCTTAAAACTTTGTTGAAATAATTGTCTGACAAATATTTTTTTCTAGTTCTACATCATTCAAATTAGTTTATGTGCGTTTTTTGTATTATAATAAGTAAATTCTATGCGACTTTGTTGCACTTTTTTATCTCACTGTCTCAATTATTTACAAATAATTTTAAAAATAAATAAGAAGACAATATCTTGACTTGTGAGAGAGACTCGTACTAAAAAAATGTTAATATTTATAAGACACTTAGATTGAAATCCACGATTACAATGTTAAACTTAAATGACAACAAGAAATAACGTAAATGATAAACGTTTTTGAAAAATCCTACAATAAAACTCTACAAATTTATTATTTGCTTTTCCGTTGAAAGTTGGAAATCTCACTGCATAAAATTTTATGTAAATTTTTTTGAAATTTTTCAAATGCAAAAAAAACGCATCACTTATATAATTGCAATAGTTTTGTATTAAGAGGGAAATGCAGTAATTATTTGATTATATCACAAACTTTTTTTTTAATCAAGATGCATTTTCTTTTTCTTTTAATTTATTTGTATCAACTTTTTTTTTAACCATATCAAAGTTTTTACTGAATTTTCTGAAATTATAACATACTTTCTGACATTAACACACGTATGAACATTGTTTAACTGATAAAATCATTATTTGACTTACATAAAAATGCATTCATTCATCACATAACTATATTAAGCTTTTTTTCCCCATTGAAAATTGTTATAAGTAAAAAAAAAACTGCAATATAACAAGATACAACTGTCTAATTACTCATTCAACTACATGCCCCCATGTGTGCATGCCTCACTTTGATAAATATTTTATGTGATGATAAAAAAAAAATATATTATTGTTGAGATAGACAGTCGGAAAATTGCATGAGTTTTAGATATACACTAGATAACTTTCCAATATATAAAATTAAATTAAAATAAAGTAAAAACTTTGATTATGTGCAGTTTGATTTGATGCAGAAAAATATCTTTTAATTTAATTCCATGTTTAAAAGTAACTGGGTTATGATATGAAATGTTTCTGGTTTTTGTTTTTGAGTGAATCTTGTTATAAAAGTGTAATTATGATTTAAAGACGTTATTTTTAATGTAATCAACACGCTTTTAACTTGTTTTAAATACATACAGTCAAGAATTAGGTAGGGTCAAATTTCCTTGATTGTTTCAAAATTCAGATTTAAGCTGAAATTAGGCTGGTCAGAGCCACTCTGTGATTCAGATTATTCAAAGAAACATAGTTGGCCAACTCTGAATCAGAAACTTTTTAGTTTTGAACGTTTCAAATTGAAACCAAATTTAAAAATATTTTCTATCCCACTCTAATTCATTGATTAAACCAGATGATGAATTAAATTAAAATTAATTATAAAATTTCTCAGATTTACACACATCTGTCTACAAGAATTAACAGAATTTTAACAAGGTGAGATAATCTCCACAATCAAATACAATATAAAATAACATTTCATGCCATAATTATGATCGATTATCATTATTTTTTGAATTACTTCACTCCTCTAAATCACTCATACTTCTAATTACATCAAACTCCTCTTGAGTTGTGCAATTTCTTCTCCTGCTCACATATCATAAATAATTCGATGCAACATAATAAAATACATTTCTAAAATTGACTGACATTTGATAAGTTTGTTTTTACCATGTGAATTGTGTACAAACACAAAAATTCAATGATCAGACAAAACATAAATTTATTGATGGTAAATATAAAAAGAGTGTGCGGTTTATGTATGTATTACATTTTTATCGTCATCATCATCATCATCATAATAATTTACATTAAAAGCATTTCATTTTAAAAAAAGTGCATAATCGAATATTTTATTTCATGGTACTTAGTTTTAATAAGATTTCTCTCTCAACTAAAACTAAATGGAATATTTTTGTGATTGTGTAACTTCAATCTACTCACATCAATACGTAAATACATGTGAATATATTGTTTAACATTTATTTTAACGAACTAACTAACTAACTAACTACTAATAATGTTTATAGTTTTTTTTCTGTGTATAACAAATAAGCATAATAATTGTGGAAATATTCTCGTCAATAAAAAGGTTTAATGTTTATTTTTCGTTGTATGTTCAAGTGTACGAAAATGCATTAAATGACCCATTTAAATGGATTTCTTACAGCAATGAACCATGAATCAATTCGTGTCACCATAAAGCACACCGGGACAACGAAGAACAAGACAGGCGATAGACAGTGTAACATAAATTTTGCTGTATATTCAAATAATGCACATCCAATTTTTATCTTCTTTGAATAATTTTCACTTTTTCTTTTGTTGTGTCTTTATAAGAGAATTTATTTTATTTAAGTTTTTTTTTTCTTTCATCGTGCCATGTCAGAGATGACCTAATAGATCTTTTCAATATTCTTTTGGTCATTTTCCGAGCCAATTAAGCAAAAAAAGCAATCAAATAAAATAGTGTTTATAGGTAATTTTCAATAAAAAATTAAATTATTATTGTTTGCTTCTTTATAAAAATGATGCTTAAGAAGTGATCAGAAAAAAACAATTTAAACGATTGATTTTATGATCAACTTTTTGTTTTTTTTTGTTTGAAGGAATAATAATAATGATTTTTTGATCATCGTAAATTTATTGCTCAACTCATCAAATCTAATGAATCTCCTTAGTGTTTTTGTATGAGTCTGTGTAAAGCAACTCAATTAAATATCCGACAATAAATTTTTGTGAATATCAATTATTTTAATAATTATGATAATAATAAAGTGAGCGATTATAGAAAAAAAATTAAACTTCATTTTACTCTCATTATAGCGTTACATTGGAAACGAGGAGAGGGAAGTCAAATCAAAAACATTAGCGTATTTTATGGTACAAGCGATTAGTATTTCAATTGTGATGTTCGATAATGTGGTGTCAAAAATAATATTAAGATTGTCAGATAATAATAAGTTTGTCAAAATAGGTCAAGGACGAAAATTGAAAAGTTAAAAATCAAAAAAAACGTAATTCATGTAAGTCAAGAAGTGTTTGATTAAATGTTAGATTTTTATTCTATATTGACCAAGAAAATTAGAGATAGCTCAGGACCAGAATAAAAATTTAGATAAATAAGAGATAATTGGAGGACTTAAGAGCCTTTTAGTACTAATAGAACCGATTAAAACGTTTCATACGTTGCATAACGAAATTCAGTGGTTTTAATCTCCTATTTTTAACATGTGGTAAGTTGACATGTCTGTAAATTACATTCGTCTATAATGTCATTAGTACGGATTCAATCTGATTAGGATGCGCCTGTCTTGGGATGATAGCATACAACGGGAATTTGAATCTCATGAGCTAGCATTGAACACACCAGATGGCGCGCCATGGCGCTGGTAGTTTTTTTTTGAAATTTGAGTTCCAAAGCCGATGCTATTGTGAAAAGGCAATAAATTGTATCATTAAGCTCCTTCATCTTACATGACATCCATGAAAGCCATCTCAAAAACGCATTTTTCTATAAAATGTCGGATATACCCATTAAAAATTCCAATATATTCAATACAATACCAACTACAAAAAAACCCATACCTATATTTGGTTTAAAAGTAAAGTAATAAATCTTGTTGCTTAAAAACTTAATTTTTTTATATTAAATGCTTTATTATTATTATCTATCCATAACATAACATCGATAAATTGTGTTATACCACCTATTAGATGCTATTATATTGCATGACAACAAATATTTATATAAGCAAAATGAACAACAATTAAATACACTTGTTTTTATACCCTCTAGCTGCCAAATTTGGTCAAACTATTCTTTTCGCTTCGTTTCGACTGTTGTAGGGAAATAATTTAATTGAGGTAACTAAACAATTTTATTTTTTTTGCTTTGCTTTCATGGAAATATATATCATGAGTCTCGAGATTAATTAAAGTCGCAATCAGCAAAGATATTTGTGTATTGTATGTATTTATGTTGCTCTAATGGTCTGATTAATTCCTATTTATGATGTGATGCGAATTTAATGAGTTCAATTACCGGGAGACTAGACCATGTGCTTGATTGTTAAATAGAAATTGATTTGAAAAGAATTGTTCAATTTCAGCATCATAAGAGTTCTCACACTCAATATTCAAAACGTTAGTTCATTGTACAAATTAGTGTTGAATTGTGAACACGTCCATCACGTAAATTAGCATACAAATTTAATTCTATATTTTGATTGTAAAGATGGTGGTTATGTTAGTGCGTGCGAACCTTCTTGTTAAGAGGTTACTTTAGCAATGTATCTAGTGACAAAAATTTCATTTATATCGGATTGTTTGCAGATAAATAGCGGTACATCTTTCTATGCAATATAAAACATGTGAAATTTACAACACCAGCTTAATATTAAATAGCAAAAATACCTTGGAATATGTGTGTAATGGGTGCGCATTAATAAAAAATTACATGATAAAAGTAATGGAGAAAGGTACAAAACATAATAAAATAAAATAAAATACTTGTCCATCTCATTAATGTGTTGTACAAAAAAAGAGAAAGAAATTAGAAAGAAACCGGGACATATACTAACTCTGATATATTTTACGTAAACAAATAGAAGAATATTACAAGGAATTTAAAAAACTTTTGGAATTTACATTGAATGCAATAATAATAAAAAAAAAATGGAAATGGTGCTGATGTTGGTACTTGTAACTAAATAAATAACTGAATTTATTTGCTAACTTTAGTGAATCTATTCAATTTAGAGGACGTATGTGCACGATTATCATGTCATAGAGGTACGTGTGAAAGCGTATTTTAGTTTTGAATGTGTGTGTACGATACAAATCTCATGAGATAACATTAATTTTCTTTCACCAATTGTATTAAAAATTCAAGACATCAACGCACACTATAGGGCTCGGCTTCATTTGATTTGTTTTAATGAATAGGGTGGACATTCAATGTGATTCTTAACCATGATGATCGCTTGAATTAATGAAATCTGGTTGAGAGAATCACAAAAAATAATCCTCGACCCACTCCTACTCGTATCATTGAGCCTTGAAAACTTAGACACCCTACTCTCATCTTCTCATTCTCAGAATCTCAATTAAATTGCACGTAACTTTGAACTTTCTTGAAACATTTGATGCATTTCTTCACTTCCTCTTTTACATTTCACCACAAAATCCAAATGAAACTTCACCTTACATATCACGTCCCATGCAACATGACAATCTTCTTAACATTAAAATTATATTCAATTCATACGCGAAAAGTCATGTTATGTTCATGAATTTTTTTTATTTCAACTTCATCAATGAAATGAAATGAAATAAATATTTTTTTTTGCTATGACACGTTTTTTTACTATAAATCTAAACAAAACAAAAAAACTAGTAATAAATTAAAAAAAAGAGATTTGAAAAGGTTAAAACAGCTTCTGTCTTTTCATATTCAAATCGTGATGTAATACAAACAAAAAAATGTAATAAAAATGGTAAAAAATTAAATTATTACCTGAGTGATATACAAGAACATTGACCTCTAAAAAATTATGTTATATTTTATTGCATTAATTAATCTTTGCTAACAAAAATTTGTGTTTTTTGTTTTGGCACATGACTAAATTAAACAAAAAAATGATCATTCTTTGTACTGTTTACAGTCTAATTCCAGCAGTGTTAATTTTTTGTTCTCTCTGCACAATATAAATAATAATAAACAATTGACAGACAATTGTAATAAATCATGAACCTTTTCATAAATATTTCATTATTAAATTTATTTTGTTTAAATTTAATTATGTTATTTATTTTTTTCCATACATGTCTAGATTTAATACAAATTTTATGTTAAATACGCTTCAATTTACATTTTTTTTTTATATTTATTCTGTCAAGTTGTCATAATTTTTTAATTTAATTAAATTTCAGTTGCAAGAGTTCCAAAAATAAATGTAATGTAAGACCTTGTCCCATTAAAATACTGCTTTACTGTGAAATTGCTTACATGCGATTAATTGGATGTTTCTTTTTGCATGCATATTAATTAATGTCATGTCGTTTTCATGTTAATTTGGGGTCGCGAATTTAAGTTTAAGTCTTAATTATGGTGAATTTAACTTATTTTCAAAGAAGGTAAGATCACTTATTTTACTTATGGTAACTTGAAATTGAATGGGGTATTAAAATGAAGTTTCGTTGCAGGGTATCTGGACTTTAGAGACTCTGGTACGAAGATGAGGATCGTCTGAGAGTGAGATGATACTATTTTGGAGTTTAAATCCTTCAAAATTTATCAGCTTTTTAGTGTCTGAAGATGATAAATCGAAAGATTAGAAAATTTTCAAAAAATGTCCTTTAAATTTGTAAAACTTTCAAAATTTTCCTTGAAATTTGAAAAACTTTCCTTTAAATTTGTAAAACTTTCAAAATTTTCCTTGAAATTTGAACAACTTTCAAAAACTGTCCTTTAAATTTTTAAAACTTTCAAAAACTGACTTTGAAATAGAAAAACTGTCTTTAAAGATTGGAAAACTTCCAAAAACTGTCTTTAAAGATTGGAAAACTTCCAAAAACTGTCTTTGAAGGTTGAAAAACTTTCATAAGCTGTCTTTGAAGATTAAAAAACTTTCAAAAACTGACTTTGAAGATTGAAAAACTTCCAAAAACTGTCTTTGAAGATTGTAAAACTTTAAAAAATTGTCCTTGAAATTTAAAAAACTTTCAAAAACTGTCCTTGAAATTTAAAAAACTTCGAAAAACTGCCTTTGAAGGTTGAAAAACTTTCATAAACTGACTTTGAAGATTGAAAAACTTTCAAAAATTGTCTTTGAATTTTGAAAAACTTTCAAACACGATCTTTTAAGCTTAAAAAATGTATATACTTATAAAAAAAATCAATTTCTTGTTAATTTGACCCAAAAAGTCTTTCTCATAAAATTCAATGTGTCCTCAAAAGCGCATATTCCTAATAAAAAAATTTCTTAAAGAAAATCGCAATTGAAAGTGAATGAACAACAATAATAATCACAATTTAATATTATCAACAAAGGAAAACATATTTTTGGATCGGATAAATCGATTTCTACTTTTTTTTTTGAAATCCACCATACCCACTTCCATTGGGCTCTTTGTGACCATATTTACAAACCATAAGAAGATGAAGTCGTTCAAATAAGCTTAGGATCATGTCACGTCTCACTCTCAAGGTGATGGATCACCTTGGCTTCGATATGAATCTTGAGAGCAAGTATTTTTTTTTTATTGGGTTCTTAAAAACGGTCGTGGGTCAGTATTTCTGATGCCTCGACTACAAACATCATCAGATGAGCCAAAATTATCAAGACAAGTAAAAATCACTCTTTAGATCACTTCAAAATCAGGTCATCTCATTTTCAAGACAAAAAAAATTCAATTTACCAAACTTCCCACCTTCAAAAATTAAAAAACATGTATCAACAAAATACTACATTTAAATTCATTTTTTATCAGATCAGTTATTAATTGAAATCAGATCTCATTGTTTCATGAGCTGAGCTTAACAGTAATAAAAATAATAGTAACCTACACACATACAATGGAGTCTGGAGCGGATAACAGTTGTTTTGTATTTTATTTTATAACAAAAAATGCATTTTCTAGATAAGTATTAAGTAGCATTATTATTATTATTATTTTTATCATCAACACATTGAACAAAAAATTTGAATTAAAATATTTTTATTATACGTAGGTTATACAATAAAAGGTATGAAAGGTATGTGATCGAATAATAAAAAAATGAACTAAAACAGTTACGATGATGGTTTACAAAGATCTGGGTTAATAATAGTCGTTAATGTTTGTGGTTAATAGTTAAACAAATGAGTTTTCAATGTAAATGTGCTATTTCAATGGGTTATTCATAACATAATCATAATACTAATAACATGAAAAAAAAAAGGGTGATGACATGACTTTTGTAAGAGAAGAGAGAAAGCCCACAAAAAAAAATGTTGTAAAACAATGAACTTGCATTGCATGCATCAATTGAATTGAGAGAAAAAAAAAACTCATCATAATACCTCGCAGTGAAATGCACTTTGTTTGTTTATTGTTAATTTACATGTAAAATTTCAATTCATGTTGTTTGTACTTTTAGATAAGCATAATTTTTTAGATCAGAAAAGGAAGTGAAATAAAATTTCCATTCAAATCTGTTCAATTTCATTGAGAGAAAAATTATTGTAACAATTTACAGTTACAATTAAATAACTAAATAAATACAAATACAACACTTGTCATGGGGCGACAACATTTGTAGGTCTTTCAATTGGATATCAAAAAAAAAAAATATGAAATAAATAAATTTGTATTTCATTATTATTGATTTTATGAAAATACAAATGAAAATAAAAAAAAATTAACAGCAAACGTGTAATTCCATTTTAGGCAATAATTGCATCAAAAACTGTTTTATATACAAATAAATTAGTGGCGCATATTTGCAATTGAACTGTGTGATACACGTTTTATGTTTAATATAGTAAAATTTTATAGGAAAAACTTTAACGTCTTGTAATTGTTTTTTCATGCAAGACAAGACAAGATAGTCAACGAGCCGAATATTTGTTGCAAAGTGTAATTTACACATATTGCCATTATTTTAATTTAAAAGCAATGTTTTTTCATTATTAATTTTATTGGAATCTTTTGGGTATGTAATGTGATGGTGTTTTCATTTTATTTATTAATTAATGTTGTTAAAAGGAAATTTTTTGCGTTTTTTTTTCACTTTAATTAATTTATTTCTTTTCTAGTCATCATGAAAATGTTACATAACCCGGATTTGAATCGAAACAGGTTGTGCAAAATCAGTGAAATTTAAAGAAGATTCTTTAGCAGTCGTAAGTCATTTTGGATTTAAAACTAAACGAGATTTGCTCATAGTTCTCATGGGGTTTTTTACGACTTTGGACCTTTATTTTTAAATGCTCGATCAAAGATATTTTAGATTTGAAATTAAGTTTCTGTTAAACTGAATGACAGGCGCGGAGCTAGAAAAAAATGGTGAGGGGGCAAAAACAAATTTGGCTTGGTTTCAAATTTTTTCTTTGAAAAAAAAACTACGAATTCACAGCTATCATTTTCGACCATCCTGCATCAATAATTTTTGGATGTAAAAAAATTAAGTCACTTTAATATAATTTTATGATTTATTCTTTAAAAGCTTCAGAGGGCTAAGCCCCCTCATGCCCCCCTCGTAGCTCCGAGCCTGCTGATTGACACTGTATGAACTTAAATACTTACAAAATTGAAAAGAATTTTGTATCTGTCATCTTAAATTCAAGTCAGAAATATTTTTTTTGTTGTTTTCCTACATGGTAATGACCTAACCACATCATCAGCAAAATTTGTCACATGTCAACTCGTTTTTTATTCATTCATTCATTATTTGAGAATCAGATTTGCTCATTTGAAATTTCTACATGATTAGATTTATTTAACAAATCTAAAGACGTTTAGACACGTTCCTAAATATGATGTTATTTTTTTTTTCTAATCATGTTAGATATACAAAGTGGATAATATTAAAAGATTTTTTTTTTAATGAAGATTACTTGGCAAAAAAAAATGGACGTTAAAACTTAGTGAGACATGAATTTGTTTTCGAAGTTCGTTGCCGCTTTATTAGAGCCTGGAATGTAGCATCAGTTTTGTAACCAATCATAACAGCGCTAAGCTTGTAGAATATCGAACATCCCTTTATTTTTAATTTTTGAGTTCTGAGAACCCTCATAGCCCTGATATTTCTCAAAAGACCGAGTCAATGACCTAAGTCAAGGTTCCATTTTATGTCAACTCGCAGCTTAATTAATCGTTTAATATTCCTGTAACTGTTATGTGACACTTGACTTTTAAACGACTTTGACGATAGTTCACTAACCTTCAAACAGTTAAATGTCAAAAGGTATTACTATTCATCTCAGACATTAATTGAATTATAATTAAGACGATGATACTGAGACTCACCTTCATGACACCTCACCTGATACATTCATTTAAGCTTCAATTTCAACACCTTTTCTATTTAGATTCGTCACAGAAATCTGCTTAATTTCATTAGATGTTCTTATAAGCTTGAATTTCATCAAATTTAGGTTTGAATTTTTACAGAAACAGATTTTAAAGCACTTTTAATGTTAAATTTATTTTGTACTTTGATGATATTGCATAAATTTGACTTAACTTTTAAAAATGTGTCATCTTTCTCTATCGCTGTTTCAAGTCAAAAGTAAAAAAAAACAAAAAATAAATGAAAATAAAAAACTTAAATGAAATATTACACAAAATGCCTTTAACAATAGATATAGAATTAACAATGAATTTTAGCGGCTTATATTTTTTTATTCCTTGTATTTCTTCCTCAATTCTCTGAATATAAGAAGGTGCCTGAACTCAAATTGAATCATGTATATGTGTGTTTTTTTTTCTTTAAATTTAAATTTAACAAACAATGGAACAAATTGAAATGTACCTCACGAACATTTACAAAATTTATGACAGTCCAAGTTTTTAACAAACAAATTCATAATCATAATAATAATAAGACTTGTTTCACTTGATTTGATTAAATATTTTTACTATTTAAATGCAACAATTTTACCTGATGTTTGTCTGATGTAACTTAATCTCGTGTATTGATTGAAATATTTTACTCATTTATTTTAATATCAAAAACAAAAATTCAATTCACATTCGTTATGTTTTAATTACTTTTAAATATATGATTATTACTTGGGACACATAACTCGTGTATGTAAATTTTCAAATCAATTCAATTCAATTGTAAAGCGATATTTTTGTTTCCCCTCTCTCTCATATAATATTATTATGTTGTTCATTAAAAGTAAAATTATTATTATTAGTTTTATGCTAAATTGAAATGTCTTTATCAAAATACAGTCAATCTCGGTAATTTATGCTTATTGTGTCCACTGTTTAGAGTTTAATATTAAATTTAACGATAGATTTTTGTTTAATTTCCATTCACTCACATATTCAGCCATGAAAACGCGATGGTGCACGAGTTTGAATATATATATAAAAACTCATTTTATGCAAATTGATGTCTTTATTTAACTAAAAACATGATTTTTCGTACATGTAAAAACATTATTTTTTTGATATCTTGATTTTGAAATAAGCTTTAATTGAGAAACATTTTGAATATTAACTTTAATAATGAATGTAAGTGCATTTGTGTCACTTCAACATATTAAATTATATTTCTTACTTGAAGAGTCTGAAGCTTTTAGACCGCATTTGGTTAAATCGATTTCAAACAATCAGAAAATTTACTCGGACAACAAAACGTCCCATAATCGCATTAAATATTGAAATCCTAACAGACAACTGGAAAATCAAAAAAAAAAAAACAACAAACAAAATCTTGATTAAGTTCATAAATTAGAGATAATTAGTACAAATTCGCAATTCTCTGCATAAGATTCAAATCTGCATCTGATTGATTTTCTCAATTAAATTTAATCATGTCACAATTTGTAATTAATGAGCTTTTTGATTATCTTTCACTAATTATTTTGAATATTAATCTCAATGAATTTTTTTTTATATGTGATTTTAATTGCATATATTCAAAAAATAAGGAAAAAAATCATACAGGAAACTTGTAATCGAAAAAGTTTTTTAAATTTAAAAGTCCAGACACAGCACAATTGACTATTCAAAACACGTTTGTCATCCAAGTCCTTTGAATTTTAGCGACAAAAGATTAAAATACAAAAAAGTGATGTCAATTCAAGAATTGTCTCACTCCGGGAATGGATGTGGCGAGAATAGAAAAATAACGTCTTTTCATCGTGAATTCAACAGAACAATTGAAAAGTAATAGTATTATTTTCATATAAATAGAATAAGAAAAAAAATAAAATGACAAAGTTGCTTCTTGCATGAATAGAGACCACTCTTGATGACATTGTATCGATTTTGCATTTTAATGAATGGAACAATAAGAGTTCTGGATTTTATATTAATAATATTATTATTATTAGAATTTTTGCATCGTCATTCATGTAATTTTTTTTTAGTCATTTAGGAAAATAAAGCCATTGAATTAAACGTTAAACTGCAAAATAATGAAAAAAGTCAAGAGCAGTTCTTCCGGATAACCTTCTATTTGTTATCACCATCAAGTGAAATTGTAAAGTGCAACGGAGAGTGAAAAAAAAGTAATAAAAAACGCATTTTTCCGGTTCACTGCTTAAATGAACAAATAAAACAACATTGAATGAAATCACGACCAAATATAAATTGTCATTAATAACGAGGTTGATGATAGGTCGATAAACTTTGGATTGTGGGGACGATAGAACATCAAACATGAATATCTAGGCTAAACATGAGCCGAATGCGTAGGAACTTCAACTTTTAAGACCCTGATCATGAGATTTTGGTGATTGTACAGTGCAGTGGTAAGCGTGTTGGACTATCAATCTTAAGGTTGGCAGTTCGATTCTCGATCCGGCCATTAAACATTACAATCTCAAATGTCCCTTTTTCCGGCTACTCAATTTGTGTTAAAAGCTAGATAAAAGTGGCGACTGCTTGGGGTGGCAGGATAAAAGCTAAGTCCCTCGGATGATGATAACGGGTATGCACAATTGACCCGATTTTTGGAATGAGTGCAGGCTTAATAGCCGCCCGACAAATCTGATTTACTTTAAATACTTTTAACATAGGGAGCCCTTAAATCGAAGTTTTTATTTGTTTTTTACTGAGCAGAATTTCATAGTGTCTGAAATACAATTAAATGTCTGTCTATTTCATCAAGTTCAATATTGATGTTAACTCACCATAACACATGATTTGGTTTATCAGAAATACTGATCGTCATGCATCATGATTGTACTCTACACATCAATTCCCATCACCATCATCATCCTCATTTTATATTGATTCACATATTTTTATGCATTATAGATTTATTAATTCAACATCAATTTGTCGATATTATTTTTAATCACACTCAATCAACACTTAACTATTTTATTATTTGAAAGAAAAAAATTATTATTATTTATTTATTTATTGAGTGAAGTGTTTATAGAACTTATAAAATGTGCATGAAAAGAAGGCATGTTGAATGTAACGAGTTTTAATGAAATGAATGAATGATGTTGCAATATGTGATTCCATATTCGCATGAAAAATACATCTCGAATCGGATTTGGATTTTGAATTAATAAATAAATATCAATTTGATTTGTAATTCAAAATATTTTAATTTGCAATTTATTTGCACTGTAAACTGAAAATGTCCCGGAGTTCTATGTGATTCACTCTTCAATTGGGCTCATGGACTGGAAGAAATTCCAGCACATTGATGAAAAAGAGCCTGATGCCCGTCGTCCTACAGAAAGAGGGGGCTTGAGTTTCAATTTAAGCCAATATGCCATTAAAAGGGTAGCTGGGTGATTTGCGAGGACATTTTCAATTTACAGTGTGATTGCTTCTGTGATTAAATTTCAAGCAATGACCATTTTAAATGATAAAAATTGAGTTAAAAAGATGGAGGACATGACCATTTTGTGTAATCATTTTTGGATATGTAATTGTCATGTTTTTTAATCTTAGATTAATGATTATTTGGATTGTTCAATATTTTTATAGATGAAAGTTATTTTAAAGGAATTTCAAGCATTTTTTCCATCAAAATTGTTTTCTACCCATTAAATCATGTGACGAAGCTAGAATTACATTTAAAATTCAACAACAAAATCAAGAGCTGTAAGAAAAAATGTATCAAAAACATAATCGATAACACAAATTACATGAACAATACAAAAATAATGATAATTGGTCTGGATTTTGTTTTAAATGTATCACAAAATTGCATCTAATTATGTTTTATAACATAAAATACGATTACAGTCTACTCCGGATACGTTACGTATAAAATGTGTTATTAAATGTAAACTTGGATATTTATGTAAAAAAAAACGAGATGATGATCTTCATTCTAAATATCACTTACCTCGGGCACAGTTGTCTCATACGGTGTATTTATAAAAACAGGTGGATTATCATTTATGTCAGAAACACGTACAATAATTGGTATATTTCGTTTACGTCTTGTCGATCTAATGGTGCATGCGATCTATATGTGAACATAAAAATATATATAAAAAATGAGATTTATTTATGGATTGCATGGATAAAAAAAATTAAGGACCATTAAAATAAATTGACTTTAAAATTTAATAGAAATGAAACTCATACCTGAAAAACGATATGACTTAAATTCTCCTCATCTCGATCCAATGGTTGTAACAATTGAAGTTGCTTTCCATTTAAGAGGAATATTGGATTTCCTTTGGGGAATATCAGCTCTAGTGCGATTTCTGTGTACGGATCGCCATAAATTGGTAATTCCATTGGAGTAGTTCTTTGTCCGACATCTGTAAAATGAGATGCAAAAAAAAAGAGAAATTGTGTTAAAATTATGATTAAAATGTATAAAATGTTAACTGTGCCCACGTTCAATACTTGATTAATGTTATTATTGCATAAATAATTCATTTGCTGGGATAAGACACGTAATTGCTACTGCATTAATTTAGACTGAGTTGTGAATCTTATCGATTTAAACGGTCTGTTTTTTTTATTACTTTATTGCCGTTTAATGAGATTAATTTTTGTTATTCCTCATTTTAAGGAGTGATGAATAAATGACTCAGATGAATTTATTGAAAGAATCACTTGATGAGAATTGGAAAACTTTCACTCAGGTCCATTGGTCGTGTCCATGATGCATATGCGCAATCATCAGAGGGCACCACCAAAGGACCTCTGTTCTGTCATGCCAGGAAGTCGATAGTCACAAGTCAAGAAATTTATGTCTAAATTCAAATATGACATAATACTCAAACCACGCTCAAATCTAAATCAATCGACAGGAAATCCTTCGTCTCAAAGGTGATTTCATTCAATATTGAAATCTCAAATAACGATTACTTGACAAACGTTAAAAAAAAATTTAAACTCAAACATATTATTAAATATTCAATTTTTTTTTCTACTTCATCATGACCAGTAAGCTCAATTAAGCAATAACAGATATAAGGTGGTCGAAGCAATAACGGATACATTGAAAGCAAAAAAAAAAAATATAAATCTTTTAGATAAAATTTTATAAAGTTATACATTAAATTGAATAGTAATTAGATTTATCTATATTATTTTATTTTGAAAAGCCACACAACAAATCAAGAAGCAGAAAAAATTAAAATTAGGTCACATTTATGTGAGTAAATCGACATTAGTCAGTTGTTAGCATTGTATGATGACGCGACATTGCGATAGTTTTAAGTTAACATACCATGTATGTTCAAATCGACAAAAAGATATGTAATTTGACAAGTGGTTGGCATCTATTTTGCATATATGCTGATCTGTTTATCTGTTAATTTTGAAATGAGAATGAGACTTGTTGAAAAAAAACACTTGTAACCGTTTAATTGTGTGTGTCATAGAATCAATTTCCAGTTTTAAATGATGAAATGAAGGGATGGGCACAGAAAAAAATTGATAAATGTCAAAAATTACGATAATTGACAGGACGATTGAACAAGTGGCATAAGAGCATGCGTTTTTTTCAAATCGACATAAAATTAGCTTGAAATGAAAATTTATAAACATCCGTTCAAAGTTTTTTTAATTAATTACAGTGTGAAACCTCCTAAATTAGAGGGGATTTTGTTATAAATCATAAATAAGTAAGAAATTGCACACCTTTATACATTTTTATTTTAAATTCACTTCGTTTATCAGATTCATTTTTATTTGAAAGTCAGAATTTACCGACAAACATGGATAAATCACAATAAATTACAGCTTTTTATACATTGATTCGATATGTTCTGTCAAAGATTTTAAACAACAAAAAATAAATTGCATACGATACAATTTTTTTTTAATATTGATTCCCAAAGGTATTTAGTATACAAAAAAAAAAAAATTGTTAGTGTAGCGAAAGGGAATTAACATACAATAAGATGATGTTAGGACGATATCATTTCTCGATTCATTTTCATTTTGTATGATCAAAGTATTTGAAGTAATTTTGTCAATTCATGTACAAAAATAATCAAAAAATTATCATTACTACAATAAAAATTGAACTTAAATTTCAACTCACAAAAAACTTTCTTTTTTAATTTTATTTCATTTTCCCATCGCTCTTTCAATAATTGTAAAAATAAACAACAAACTGCACTTATTACAGTCAAAGTAACAATTATTTGAGATAAATTTAATGATTGTCTGTCCTCGATGTCAATACACAGTGCAAAAAAGTTGTAATATTAATACTGTATAGAATGCCTCGCGAATTTATAATAAATTTTTATTGTTGTCTTATACATTTTTCTTTTATGTTCTTTTTACACACACACAGGGAGCGACAAATAAACAATTGAAAGACGTTCATTACTATATTTTTATTTTTATAACAGTTTATGTATTGTTTAAATTATAAGAAGGAAGAAAAAAAAAGTAATAATAAAAGAAATGACAATAAAAGAATAATGATAGTAATTATAAGATTGGCAACAATGTATATCAGAGTAAATGTTTAGAAAAAGAAAAAACATGAAAAAAGTAGTTTTTAAAGTACAAAGATTTTGAAAAGTGACATTTTCTGTTGCACTGGAAATTGAAAATGACCGTAAAATGTGGAGAATGGACCATAATTGGTTTTATCTAGGCCATGATGCACCTCTTGAAGTGCCTTGGAGTGAAAACTTCCTCATTTTGGCTTAGTTCCATTTTAATTTGAATAAAAAGATTCATAGCTACTCAATTTGAGTTGACAGTGATGAACTTTTTAATGATTTTGGTTAATTTTTGTTTTAATTTTAATTTGGCTTCTCTGAAAAATTTTCCAAGGAGAAAGACGTTGATGAGCATACAGATCGAAAGAGAATGAAAAAATACAGACACTTTTATCGAGGGTTTTCGATTGGATCCTCGAGAGGGCGCTGAGAGCTGATTTTGCGATTTACACGGTTGAAAAACAGCAAAAAAAAAGCCAGGGTAAAAGTCGTTGATGACACCTAAAACGTGTCCGGGGGGGAGAAAGGGGGTTAGAAAAACCTCTCCCCGAGGCTGACATGGTCGTTGATTAGGTCGTTGATAACTTCAGTCTAGTGTTTTTCCTAAGGTTTTTGATTTGAGCCCATCAGATGGTGCTAAATGTTAATTTTGTGATTTACAAGCGAAAACCATCAAAAAATAAAGAATAAAAATCGTTGATGGCGCGTCGAGCATGTCAGGCAGGGTCCAGAGAGCTTGAAAAATTTCACCCTCCTGATAGCTTAAACATGCATCGTAAAAGGATCGATCTACAAATTGAGCCCACCATGATCCCTTCTTCACATGATACTTATTTAACGAACCTAATTATCGAAATCAACTTCAATCTCATAGGTATCAATTTAATAACTAATTAACATTACAAAACATTATATAATTACATTAAACAGTATGTTGTTGTTTTTTTCAGTTTTTAATTAATTGATTAAAATTAAAATTAAAATATGAAAACAATTTTTTTTGTATTATGACTGATTTTGATGAAATATAAACCTAAAGCCACATATCACAGTAGTAGGTAAAATCCAACTGAATTTCTTGACTAATTAAAATATGTTAAAAGTACACAAATCAACTCATATCATGCACACTAAACCTATCATATCTCAATTACATTTTTTTTTCTCCACTTATATTGAAAAAGTGTGTTTGAGTGGTGTTTAGTCAAGTTTTAAGTTGTTCATAATTAATTTAAAATATAATTAATATTTTATACTGATAATTATAGTGTGTGACTATGTTTTTTGATTGGATTATTAAAGATTAAATTAGAATTTTAACGATTGATTGAGAGATTGAATAGATTTTTGCCCATTAAAATTGAATTAAAATGCATTTCCGTACACTTTTTTTTAAAAAAAATTATAAATAAAAAGGTGTTTATTTGTCATTAAATTATGAGCATTTGAATAAAATGCATTTAGTTTTACGAGGTGTCTTAAATCCATGTTTTATTATTTTAATTTAAAAGGAATTTTAAGTAGACATTTAATTAACAGGGACTTATACTAATATTTATTTGAAGTCACTTGAAATAAATAATTTTGTATGCAGGGTTCATAAAAATTCTTATCTGTAATGTAATTTTTTTATTCAAACCCTGTAAATTTTAATCAATTAATTCAAAATAAAATACCTTCACGATCGTTTCCTTCTATCAAATGAATGTTTACGGTAATAAAATAAAAATTACTTTTCATTTGTCACTCCATTTGCTTCACATTTCTTTCCTTGATTCATTCATAATCGTTTATCTTCCAAAGCTAAGTGAAATTTTTCCATAAACAAACATGAATATTAAAATGTGTTAAATCGTCATTTCAAATCCATCTTAATCTTACACATTTAATCACGCGCAATATCAAAGCCTATTCATTCAATCTATTTATCAATCTCATTTAAAATTTATCATAAAATTCAGTTAAAAATTTAGTTTATTTAATTTAATTTTAAAAAGTTGTTTTGAAACATTCACAGAATTACCAATTCTGGTTAAGATATTTATTTCATTCAATATGATTGTGTTGAAATTCTATTGCGTTGGATTTTTTTTTTCATTTTAGATAAATTGAAATGCACTTGTTTAGCCATTTATGTACTTTATGTTGTTGTTGTTGTAAGAATGTCATTGAATAAATAAATTAGTCTAGATGTGCAAGTGCAATATGAAGTCGATTTAGATTATTTTTTTATTATTATTAATATGAACATGGATGACGTTCTCTTTTTATTTTATGATTATCTTTTGAATAATAATAATAATAAAAAAGATAAAACAAAAATAAATAAATAAACAGGAACCATAAAACTTATCTTTTGATTATGATAATTTCATATTAAAAGTTTAAAAGTCATCCTTTCTGGTTTGAAATTGAATGTGATGAATGTGAAGTTTGTAACAAAATCATTTTTCATGGACTTAATTTTGAATTAATCAAAAATATCTGTTTCCTGGTTCGGATTTTGATTAAAATTTTGCTCTTCAGGTCCCTTAAAGGTCAATTCAGAAAGTCCAAGGTCAAGTGTTGGTCAAAATTCCGTTCTTCAGGGGTGTGATGGGTCATTTCGGAAATTACAAGGTCAAGTGTTGGTTAAAATTTCGCTATTAAGGTCTGTGATGGGTCATTTCAGAAATTCCAATATCAAGTGTTTGTTAAATTTCCACTCTTGTAGGGTGTGATGGTTCAATTCGAAAAATTCCAAGGTCAAGTGTTGGTTAAAATTCCGCCCTTAAGGTCCTTGATGGGTCATTTCAAGAATTCAAAAGTCAAGTGTTGGTTAAAATTCCGCTCTTCAGGGGTGTGATTGGTCATTTCAGAAATTACAAGGTCAAGTGTTGGTTAAAATTCCGCCCTTAAGGTCCTTGATGGGTCATTTCAAGAATTCAAAAGTCAAGTGTTGGTTAAAATTCCGCTCTTCAGGGGTGTGATGGGTCATTTCAGAAATTACAAGGTCAAGTGTTGGTTAAAATTCCGCTCTTAAGGTCCTTGATGGGTCATTTCAAGAATTCAAAAGTCAAGTGTTGGTTAAAATTCCGCTCTTAAGGTATCTGATGGGTCATTTCAGAAACTCCAAGGTCAAGTGTTGGTTAAAATTCCGCTCTTAAGGTCCTTGATGGGTCATTTCAAGAATTCAAAAGTCAAGTGTTGGTTAAAATTCCACTCATCAAGTATCTAATAGGTCATTTCAGAAACTCCAAGGTCAAGTGTTGGTTAATTTTTCGCTTTCAGGCCTCTGATGGGTCATTTCAGAGATTCTACGTAAGCTTCATGGCTTCAGTAATACATTTTGTTCTTGGCCTAAACTTCACATCTCATGTATGGGAGATATTAGTTCAAAGTTATAACACACACATAGATCGTAACACGATATACATTGAAACATAAAAAAATCATTTAAACCAGTATATGATTTATAGAAAGGAAACCTTACAGATAAGGTATGTCTGGTCCATTTTTTATTGTTATTACCATCTTAATATTATTATTATTTTTTTATTGTTTTATTAATTTCTCTTATATTTTTTTTATTATGATGCATTATTATGACAGTTCAAAAGATAAATACAAGATATTCCTGTTTTCTTCTATTCTCACAGTAAAACAATATTTTTTTACTCTTTACCTGAATCATCGTATCAAATTTTGAAGCCATAACAAACATCAACAATAAAAAAATAATAATAGTAATCATAATAAAATACAGTTGCATTTCCTCAAAGCATTTTATATATTTCATTCAAATCAAACAACGATTTGAAATGAAAAACTGAAGAAAAAAAAGTTCAAATCATTGTTTTATTTATTTATTTCAAAAGTGAAGCAATAATTATACGTGTAAAAGAATGTTAAAAAGTGCATTTCATTTTGTGTAAACAGAACGAGTGTCGGTATGTTAATGAAAAGTTACTTTGGTTCTAATAAGACAAGCATAATTATTGTGTTTCGTTTGTTTCAAGAAAAATGAATGATAAATTTAAATGTGTTATGAGAATATTTTAATACAAAGTATGAGACGGTTGAATTTCTAGTAGCTCTTTTAAAGGAGGTTACTTTGAAAGGTTATCAAAAGATACCGAATTCAGACATCTTATTTAAGTTTTTTTTTTGTTTGAGGAAAAGATTATTTTTGAATTAAAGAAAGAAAACGAGTTTTAAAGTGTATGTGAGAGGAATTTCATTTCCTTCCTTAAATTCACACCGGTTGTGAATAAATTAACCTTTTTTTTCTCTTAATTTTATTAGAAATTCGTGTTAGTTTTATGACAATTCTGTCAAAATTAAACTACTACTAAAATTGATTGTACAAATAATTTTTGGTTTTTGTTTTCATTTGGTATGAAATTCGATGTCTCCTGTACATTCAAATTCTTCACATCAATTCAATTCAACTCAACATGGTTACCGCAAATTACTCTTACAAAAAATTACTTAAATACATTTTTGCCAGACACGAAAACAGCATCTCATAATAAAAATACTAATAATAATAATAATGATCATCATCATCATCGTAATAAAAAGAAACAAAATTCGAGAGGAACGAATGCAATAATTCTCCTGTTCTGCATTAAATTTGTCGGCTGAATCATTTTTAAGTTTTCGAAAAAAAAAATAAATAAATATAACGAATATGTAACAAAAAAAAAAACAAATTTTATCCGTGTTCATGCAATAAATCATGTTAAATCTGACAGGTGTATCTATACGATATATTACTACAGAATTACTTGCCAACTTTTGGGAAATGTAATCTTAAATTTATTTTTTTTCGTCTTTTCAGATTAACTCTGATACACGGTCGATTAACTCATTCGACACCGCTCCTAGAAATATTGAGTTTTGAACAAAAAGTTCTTTTACGATCTGTTCTTTAGGTAAAAGTGAATACTTTTCTCTTCGATGAACATTTCAGGTTTCATATAAAAATTTTACAGGAGAGACAAAATAAAATACGTATAAGTGCTACACAAATACATACAGAAATCTTATACGTGAATGAAAAAACGCGAAACGTTTAAAAGTTTAGCTCATTTTTTTTAGTTTTTGGTTAAAATTCAAAAACGATTCAACTGTTTGCTATAAAATATCTTAAATTAAGATTCTAAAAAAGACTGACAAAGAATTTTTTTAATTTGAACGTGAAAAGTGACCTCAAAGTAGTTGTTGCGTTGGTGCAACGGATGACGCGAATGAGTTACGAACATCTAGACGCCACGATGCATCTCACCCTAAAAGCATATTTATTTTGATTACATTAAGAAACCACTTTTGAAAACAAAAGTAAAGTTCTACTGATCCGCTGAACGTTCGTATTTAATCAACATACTCAAGAGATGGCAAACGATATTCATTTTTATGTATTCAATAAATTTTGTTTGTGTCTCTCCGCTTCTGTTCAGTTACAAAAAAATATTAAAAGTAAAAAAATAATAATAATCAAGTTGAAACAAACAACGGCAACGTGCATAACAAAAAAGACAGAAGCAAGAAAAATATATCTGACATGCACCTCCTTTTCAAATGCTGCATATGATCACTTGATGATGTTTCACTGTTGTTGGCAATGCAAAATTTTGAGAAACTGAAAGTGAGACGTGGGTATTTGAAAAGTGCATAAAAAGGTCAAAAAATATTTTTGTTATATGAATCCCTTCATCAAGTGATTTACGGTTGAATGTTCACAAATGATTAATGCAAATTTTTTACGGGTGTGTGGGTTGGATTCTAATGTAAATCAGTAGCTGTAAGCAATTAGTCTCTTAGACCTGGAGCTATAATTCATTGAATTTAAAAAAAAATTGTAAGATGTCTCTCCCATGATTCAAATTATTTTTTATTGTACATTTCCTGAGTTCATTGCAAAAAATTAAAATAAAAAATCACTTACAACTTCCTCGACTCTCCTCAATGTCCAAAATAATATTCGTTTGTCCAGTTTCCACTTCACATGGTTGCTGTTTGCCAACTGTCCCAGATATCAGTGCAAAATGTATTGTCAAAATTGTGATAAAAAATGTATTAAATGACATGATTTTATGTTTACTTCTGACTTTTTCTTGATTCCATAGCAATAATAACAGCCTCCAAAATGTCTGAAAAAAATAAAATAAAAAAAAATCGTTATTTATGATTAAATTTAATATAAAACAGATAAAATTTCATCACATCAAAAAGTAAATTATTATTATTATTATAAATTTATGTTTTGTCGCGTTTTTTTTGTTTTATATTCATTTTTGTTGTCGATGAAAATTTTTTGATGAAACTCGTTTTGAGTTTTTTAAATGTGATATTATTGATAGGTGGTCGAGATTATTGCAAAGTGATACACACACTCATAAATGATTGTAGATCGAAAAATGTGATTTTGAAGATTAAATTTAACTGACTGTCAATTTGAATTTTTGAAAATGCAGCTGTATGTTGACTCAACGTAAGAAATAAAAATAAAAAACAAAAATATTAAATATCACGATCTAATTTACATAAAATATGAGATTATTTATTTTAATTCGACATTTTTATCATTTATTTGAATCTTCTAAGCCACTGTTGCTGCAGAAAAAGTGGAGTTTTGTTTTCATATAATATGCAATGTTAAAATGCGTTGTATTGAAATTAAGCAGTTGTTCTGATTTTAATTTCAATTTTTTTGCTTCTTTCAAATGAAGAAGGACAACAACAAAAATTCACGAATGCGTTTATAATCGGGGCATGATAGCCTTTTATAAATAAAACGAATGGAACTTAATTTAGAGATATGTGGCCATATAATGAGCATAATCTGGATTAAAATAAATATTTTTCAGAAAAAAAAATTGGAATTGAGAACTCATTTGTATTTCTTGGAATTAGTTGTTATTGTTATACATGTTTAAGAAGAATTAAATTAGTTCATGCACTGTAAATTGAAAATTTTCCGTTGATCACTAGCAGTTATTATATACGGATTTCACAGGTGTGGGCCTTTTTCGAGATTTTAATAGGACTTTTGTGGAGTTATTTTTCAAATGAATTTCTCGTAAATTAAAAAAAAAAACTCGTATAATCGTCGAATATCACTATGGACAGCTTTCGATGCGTTTTTAGCTTACAGTGTGTCTATTTTTTTCGATTCTTTCGCATCTCACTTCCTTTTTAAATTTATAAATTTAATTTATTGTTAAATGTATTTTGTAGCGTTTGTTTTTCGAATGATAATTTATTTAAGATTAAGTAGCATGAAAACATCAAATTAGGACTTAATCTGGGATTTTAATTTGTAATCTTTGAACTGTGTTGCTTCTATTTTTGTGCAATTATGATTATTTTTGTACCAGTGGTCGGTTTATGGATCAGTATCTTTAAAGTAGTTTTTTTGTTCTTGAGTTCTTGAACGTAGGTTTTTTTACTTTACTGTCTAACTTTTGTTTGAAACCCGGCGCTTTTTCTTACTTCAATTGAATTTGAATCAGAACTAAGTTCTAATGAGTTTCCCTTATTCATCTAAGCTCAACTCATAATAAAAAACTCAAATTGACATGATTAATTTCTTATCATTATCATATCATGCTTCATTTAAATTGAATAGAAAATTGAAATGAACAAATAGATTCATTTTTTAATCGAAATTTAATTCAAAGAAATTCAATGATAACTTTTTATTAGCTTTCAAATGAAAAGTTGAATAGAATGTTTATTGAAAAGCGATAATAAATGATTTCAATTAAGAATATTAATTAGATACATAAGAATTTTATTGAAACATTGAATAGATAAGTGTGTTTTTTTTGTTGTCATTTTTAAATGAAGGTGGTCACAATTCAATGAATTTAAATAATAAATAGAATTAAATTGAATGAAAATAATAAAATTATTATTAATAAACATAACTTGATTATTATCGTTAAGCATTTAAAGCAAAAAATTGAGTAAACAAAATGACAAAATTAGAGAACGTATTTGTAAATGATGAACTTGAGCGTATTTCAAGGCATGGAATTGAGATTCAAATTCGATACGAAAAATGTCGATTTATTTCAGCTTTGTAAAGAAGTTTTATATATAATTTGGTATTAAGAGACATCATAAGGATTGAAAATAATCAAAATACCCCTCCCCCTCAGGGGCGGATTAAAACTTATTAGCGGCCCTGGCATTCTGTATGATTTTCTTTAAAATTTACGCTAAAGTTAACTTTTGCAAGACGATCGATTGCGACCTTTCTTGCATTTGCCAGATTGCCCATATGGCCAATCCGCCACTGCTCTCTCTCACTCTTTCCTCATTTTTACGTGAACTGTAGTTTTGGAAACCCACTAAGCCCACTTGTGCTAATTGGGTTCTTAAAGACCCATTTTTTATCCTAATACATTTTTAAACGATTTTTCTGAACCATGTAAGAGATACAAATTGTTCCCAAAAGCGCATTTTTCTTCATAAAACCATAAAAACAAATCAAAGAAAATAAAAACAGATAAGAAATGATGAAAAAAAAATCAGAATACATCAAAAATTTTATTATACTTATTATGAAAGATTAACAAATAAATTATCATACAAATTGGTTCAATCTTTTTATGAATAAAAATTATATTAAAAAAAAATCACTTTATACGTTTATGAATATAAGTAAATAAATAATTAATATCCAGAGATAACAAGAATCAGATAAGACTTTTGTAAATATGCGAATATTCAATATCATAAAGTTGTCCATTCATGTAAATGTCCTATTAAGGTAAATTTTTAGATGTGAACTTTATACAAGACTTGAAATGATATTTTAATTTTCAATTATATTCAATTAATAAGGTTAATTATTAAAGTTATTAATAATTAAATTGTATGTACATTTTTTTATCGTTCAATGAATGAATATTAATATTAAATAAATATGAATGAAACTGTAAATTATTTCTCACAACAAAGCAGATTTATATGAATGACAATATGAATAATAATACAACAAAAAATGATAATAAGTAGTTAGAAAAAAAATTAAAAATTTATGCATAAATATACATATTTTAATTAAAATTCATAACGTGGAATATGAAAAAAAATTGTTTGTTTTTTTTAGATTAAATGTCAATTAATGTGAGAATAACACAGACAGAACCGTTTTATTACAATTAATATGATTTTGACATTGGATTAGACATTTTGTGTAATATTTGACAGTGATTTTAAACAGGAAAGAATAATAAATTATTTTTAAATATGGCACACGATGAGTGAAGTTAATCTGCGCAATGAATTTCCCAATAACTGTTCAATGGATCATTTGCGACCATGAGCCTTCTTTTCCCTTCAAGTGCAGAGTCACTCACATATAAATACATATTAAAATAAGGGGTTCTCAATCTCACAGTATTTGTTCCAATAACAGGTTCAAAAGCCCAGAACATTTGACTGTGGCATCCAGGAAGACCTTGAATCCATGTCAGTCCATATTTGGTCTTAACATCATTTAATGGATAAAGACACTCAATGAAAATTTCATTGATGATAAAAACATAATTTCCCTGAATCGAAAGATACCAAACTGAAGCTAAATGACTTGATGCACCATCTGCAAACGTATATCGTCGCTGTGAGTCCCATACTAATTTAAAGTCACCATACAAATACCCTTTGAGATATGTTTGATAAAATCTTAGCTTGGAACATGATGTTAGGTTTTGTAAAGAGCCTGGTAAGGCATTTATAATTTGCTTTACCAACACAGAATCTTCAGTATGGAAAGTTTTTGATCCATTGACAAATTCCTTAACATTCAACGCTACTTGAACCATCTCATTGGTATACAAATCATCATTTTCCTTCATTGTTTCAACAAGAGCATGGAATCCAGTTAGTTTTTCAGTACCATTAAGTTGATTAACGTAATCCAATGTTTCCTTGAAATTGCTCAAATTATGTCCATATTTACTTAAAACACTTTCACGTACATGGTTTTGACTGGAACCAGAAGCAATTCCAATATAAATAGTTATAAGAATACAAATTTTATTTAAAAGCAACATTTTAAAATGAATCTATTTAATTCACTGATTTTGTTTTAATGCTTGACCAAATTTATATAAATTTAAATTTATTTTTATCGCTTATCTTAAGACTGATTTCTTGTTAACTCTTAAAAATTCCCCAATTCATATTAAGCGGTGATAAGTTCAAAAATAGAAACTGATACCATTGAATCGCATTAAGTTATCATATCGATATTGATAAGATCAAGTCAAGTTCAACATTCAATCAATTCAAAGGATTTTTTTCGATTTTTAGAGATTTTGAATGTCACTTTTTTGGCCTTTCACCTAATCAACAGAATGAGACAAAATAATTATGAAAAATAAATGACGTTGAACTGCTGAACATACCTCCAAAATAACTTCGCTTGTTCCGTGCATAAAAGACACAAATTCTATGCTTATACGCACCCTCTGAAAAATAAAAGAATGCTTTTTACGCTTTAAAGCGTACTTTTCAGGCTTAAAAGCATATTTTTTACACTGAAGCGTAGTTTTTACACTTTAAAGCGTAAAAAGTACGCTTTTATTTCTCAAATTGCATGCAAAGTGTCTTTTATGCACGGAGCGAGCGACTTATATAACACAGTTTATTTTAACATTACATTTTAAAATTCAATTCCCATTAATTCAACACAAAAACTGTCACTGTAAGTTTAGTTCAAGGTTTTGTTTCATTTAATTTTGCATCTGTTGTTAAGACTCATTATCATATTATATTGCAACAAGCACACAAACACACTCAGTTTATATTCTTAAAATTAAAATAACAATAATATTTATTTTCGTTTACTTCTATTCAAACATAAACAAAATTATATGAACCACTTCTGTTGAAAACTTAAAATGAAAATAATAAGAGGAGAATTGTAATGATACACAGTATGTAAATTATTATTGTTGACCAGTTTTTTTTTTAAATATTTTAACATAAAGTCACATTCGAGTCAGCATGGCTCGCGTAAAATTTATTCTTGTCATTTACTTGTATTATTATTATTATTGTCATTATAGTTTTGTGGCTGCTGTTGCTATTCTTTAAAGTGACTGCTGTGTTATGAGTTGCAAATAAAAAAATTAAAGTACAAACAATGAATGAAGTTAAAATTATCGCAATTAGTTGTGCCTTTTATTTTTTCCCTTTATTGTTTGTAATTTATTTATATAATTTTATTTTATTTTATTGCATTGCATTGCATTTTATTTTACTTTACACTTGCATTACAATCCGATTATTTTTATTATTATTTTTATTGAGTTAAAGAGGCACAAAAATGCATGTCTCCCGTTGTGTGTGTGTATATAAATCTGTGTCACATAAGACAAGACACCATCTAAGATTTATTACTTGGTATGTGAGTGTAAAATAGGCGAGATAAATGTTATCATGAATGAATGAATGAAAAAATAAAATCAAAACCAACAGAGTTAACACATAAAACCTTTAAATTTTACACCTACCAACTTTAAATGTATTTCCATATATTAAAAAAAAAATCTGAATTAATGTGAATGTCTCATTAAAATAAATATGGAAAGAAATTTAGGAATTGTGATTAGTGTTTGCCGGAGAAAGGTATTTAATTCATTGAAGAAAAGAACAAAACGATAAAAAGACAGATTAAAGTTGTAATGTAATAAAATTAAAAGGAAATTATTCAGTCATGGTCAGATTATGTGAATTTCTTTGTAAAATAATGCTTTTAAATCTTCCAATAACATCAATAAATACTTGATGTTAATCCCACGTAATTTGAATTGTGCGAAAAATTTATAAATTTCTTAAATGTGTTTAAAAACATTTGAATTGTACTTCAATTATGTGAAAAATGTCCATTAAAGATGTCGATTTGAGGATCAATTTAAGATCAGATTTGTTTCTAACATTAATTTATCACAAAAAGAAACTTTCAAAGGTTAAAGGACAGTTTTAAAATGTAAGCAAGATTCTAGAAAACTAGAATTATCTATCAGATTGAACCGTACTGAGCTCAGAATTGTAGTTAGTATGTTCACTAGTCATTGTACTCTAGACTATCATTTCAGTCATTTTGACTCAAGAGATCCAAGTGCAAATACTGCTCTTAACAAGAGGAGACTGCTGCACATCTGCTTTGTGTATGTCCCAAGCATGCCAGATGGCGTGGTATCACGCTGGGTGAGTACTTCCCCAATATTGATTCCATCATAAAAGTGAAGGTGTCTGCCCTGCTTAGCTATCTGAGAAGGTGTGGTCACTTTCCTGAACTGAACCAGGTCTAGTGGATTTTTTTCTTTAGTTGTTTCTCTAGATTTGGTTCCTTCTTCATCAGATATGATGATAATAGGTATGCACAATGGGCCTGTCTATAGGTCTGAGTGCTGGTTCTCTTCTGAGACCGCCATAGAAATCTGATCTGAGGCAAGAATCTCTTCATCTTTCATCTCATCATCATAATACTGTTAAATTTCATTATTATTTACCTTTTTTGACACTTCAACAATCAATTTTCATTTCATCTCAAGTTTTCGTTACTCAACATGACAAAAAAATGTTAATGCTCTTCACGGTAAGTACGCACTTTAAAGAAATTCAGTCTACTTCCACACCTTTTACAATAAAAATACATAAAATTATATCATTATCATCATATTAATACACTACGAAAATATTAAAACGCACCACATTGAACAGCTGTGAAGATAAAAGTCCAATCTTTGGTGATATTGTTTGATTTCACTTTTTCTTTTGTTTAAAAAATTTATGCACTTTTGTCTTATTAAAATCGATGATATTGATACGTTTTTTTTATCGTGAAATTTAATTTATATTACATGCCTTTATGGAGCTAATAAATATTCAATTAATTTTAATGTCGTATCATCATTTTATATACGAACAACCTAAAAAGTCTCAATTTCGCAAGATTTAATGTCGATGTGATGCATTTTATGTTGGTCATTATATAAATCTTACATGTCAAAAAACAAGGTAAAAGTTGCATATTTTAACAATTAATTACAATGAATAAATGCAAAATTTGCAATGTGACCTCAATGATGATTATGATGATGATGATGACACTTTTTATTGATATAACACATGAACTTTGAACAGAAATTAATCCTTTTGCATTATTGACTAAAATGACTAGGAAGATTAATTTCCATGACCTTTGAGTTATATGACATTAGTGTTAATATAAAATTGTATTAGATTCAATGGGAAGGTGCCTGGTATTAGAGTTTTGTTACGTAAAATATTAACATTTATTTGAGGGATGCTAAGAAACATTTTCTCATCTCATCTCAATTAAAACTATTTTACGTTTCCTTTCATAATTCATTCATTAGAGGAAATCACAAATGCACTTAAAGTAAAACTCTTTAATATTTTATTTCTGTCTGTAATTGCTCTTTTATTCAATTTTTAATTCTCCAATTGTGTGGGATGCTGTCTTAATATTCATTAATATATTCTTTGCCACGCTTATTAAAAATAAATATGCTTTAATCGTATTCCTAAACATTTCAAGAAACTAAAAAAAAAATTACTTTATTTTCATTTTAACTCTTTTATATTAAATTGACAACTTTAATGAAGTTATACCGATACTTATCTTATTTCTATTCTGACATTAACTAGAACTAAATATAAGGAACATGTGTGTTGGTGTACTTATAATATTATTTCTTGTTTGTGAGTCATTTTTCTGACTCAATATTTTTTTTTATCCTCTAATGGATAAAAATGTTATCATTTCAAAGTTAACACCTAGACATACAGGAAACTGATGAAAAAAATATATATTTATATTGCAATTGATCAATAAGGTGTTTTTTTTCTTATTTAATATTAAAATGATAAACAAAGAAATAAACGTGAGTGTGTTATATTTAAATTTTTTTATTGAGAGATATATAAGATTTTTAATTAACATTTTACAACAACAACAACATTAAAAGTGTACCAACATATTCTTTTAATATTTGTTTTTAATATTTCACTCCCTGTTAAAAATAACGTAACTTCCTAAGCAACCTCAGTGACCAAAACAAAACAACAGTGGCAGACGAGGTTACTTATCGAGGTATGCTAAAGCAACTACGCACAGCAACCGTCGTAAACACAACAAACAGCAATGAAGCAAACCAGGTCCTCGGTGAACCACCCCCCGAGATATCAGTAGACGAAGCCAAACTCCCCAGAGAGACAAGAACGGTATTGGCTAAGCTAAGTTCAGGATACATCCGTCTCTGATACGTGCCCATTATACCATAGCTCACCACATGATGGTCGAATACCCTAGTAATCCTACTAGACTGACAACCAACGAACTCTGGTACAACCTCATTAAAGTGGCAGACTTCTTGGGATTAAAATTGGAACTATAGAAAACTATGACAATGCTGCTACAACAACAACCAATAATGTGATAATCCGAGTGACATGAAAGTCCACTGTGTTGATAAGACTGAAACCGGCCTTAATCTACTAAATTGGCATGGACCGTACATGTAACTGTTTGCACCAAACTTGAGATTGATTGGACGTGGATCATTCAGTTATATGGTGGCGGTGCCGGACCTCAAGACATAGTTATTGCCGGTTTTAATCCGGGCTTGAAATCCAAACTTGCAAAGCTGGCATGGACTGTATATTCTACTATAGCACTATGGAAACATTTATAATGTGAACATGGGTGACGCAGCTGAATAGTGGCAGCGCCGGAGTTCCAGGCTCGGATTGCAGTCTTTCCACAGTGATCTTTTTTTTACTCCTAAATGAGCAACAGGGAAACCAGGGCCTAATGAACCCTCTCATGCGAGTTACCTCAGTAATTGTATTCTTTCTTGCTTGTACAATTTTGATTAGTTTTAAATTTAAAAAAAAATATCGAGAGAATAATGTGCTTAAAGGTGCAGTGTGAATTTTGAAAGAGATAAAATCATTTAATAAAAACCAAAACAAAGCTATGAATTTGTACATTTAAGCGCTGGAAAAGTAACTGTAGTTGTATGAAGTTCTTTTTTTATATTAATTACCTTACAGTTGATCAGGATGATACACTTTTTTTTACGGGGCAACACCCAGTTTCTGTATGTCTTAGTGCTAAGAAATAGTGTCAATATGACACAACAGTTAAATGCAAATCAGAAGTCTGTACTGACACTGGATAAATGTTTAAATTTAATAAAAAAAAATATACAACAACAACTTTATTTAAAAGAAAAAAAAAATAATAATTTTAAATTGATTTATCTATAATATATTAATGATTTATAATCATTTAATTTTAAACTTTTTTAATATGTATATCAGTTTATACATTTATAAGATGTTGTCCCTCGTCTTTTTTGTTGTATTTTTTTATATCATATTTTTTTAAATAAAAAAACCAATGTTAATATTTTTTAACGTAAAATCGTAAAATTTAATAAAAATAAGTTTTTTTTGGGGTAGACAAGATAAGAGAAATCTGTTTTTTTTAAATGTATTTTTTAAGTTTAATATTCATATTAACATAAACATCTTACAACATTTATTCATAATATATAATGAAAATAAAGTTACATTTAAAGCAAAAAAAAAGTTTTGATAATATAATTTAAATAAATTGATATCATAAACTTAAAAGTGTTTAAACACAAATAATGTTTGCTAATTTTTTTTGCTAAAATTCATGTTCAGCTTATTTGTCAGATTTATAACCTTTTTTTGTACTTTTTCATATTCATACAAAAAAAAACACATTTTGTATATATTTGTGTATATTTGAATTACATTTAAAATTAAAATATTATTAAAAATATTCATTTATGAATATTTCTTTTAAAATTAACTTGTCTCTGCATTTTACATTAATTTTAATTGGTTTCTCGTTAATTTTTTTTTTAATTTTAAAGGTTCAGAGATGTTATCAAACCATTTTCTGTACTTTATGGTAAGAAATTGTACTTTTTTTGATTAAAAAAAATTAATATATATTTTTTTTTAATATATTTGTCAGGTATTTTAATTTAGAGTCAATTTGCTGACAATGTTGCGATGATTATATCAGTTGAATGTTTCGTTATCTTGAATTCCTATCAGAAATTTTGAATTTAAAATTTGCATTATGAACCAATTAGGAAGGTTGAAGTCGGTTCTAAAGGTTTAGGATTCATTTCCATTCAAATGCACTTAAATTCACAGCCTCACAATCAGTTTTTATTAAATTTAATTGAAATTGAGATTGTCAGTCGATTATTTCCTTTTCCAATTATGAATTTTTTAAGTTAATTACTTTAACGACTTCAATTTTTACAAAAAAAGTTAATATTTGCAGATGAAATATAATCGGATACATTTTTTTTAATTTCTTGAAATGACCTGATGTTTTCAATGAACGCTTGCTCATAATAATCGTTACATTTAAATTTGTTTTTTTTATCACGCAGTGTGTCTCTCATTTATTTACTTTTTTGCTCATTATCACCGTTATATTTGTTTATTTTTTTGCGAATAATAATAATAATAATAATAAACATAAACTTAAATTTACGGGCAACAAAAAAAACTTAAAATTATTATGTGCAAATATGTGAAGATTTAAAGAAATTTTAATTTTTTTTAAAGGTAAATATTAAATAACACACAAAAGGCGAAAAATACATTTCGAAAATGTACTTTTTTATTATAAGTATCCATCAATATTTTTATCATTATACATTTAAATATTTTTATGGTCATCTTAAAATGCTTCTTTTTAGGGTGTTAGTTAAAAATTTTATTTCTTCATTTATCAAACAAAGTAAAAAGTCACTGATCTCATAATATTTTTTATTGGTTTCAGATGTTTTTTAATGTTCCTTTATTTTTTTTATGTAAAATAATAATAATAATAATGACGATGATAATAACAATAACAAACCAAAAGTCCAAAAGAGATAAAAAATAAAATGAGAACAAGTGAATGCAAATATTATTCAATTTGAACAATTTGAATAAATCAAACATTTTTTTTGTCAATTCTTTTGTTTAAATTGATATGATTTTCAAAGAAACTTAAAATAAAGGAATAACTTTTCTATTCAAATTTGATACATAATTCATAAACAGCAAAAAAAAAACTGACAAACCAGTGAGATGACATTTGATTGAAACAAAACTGTATTTTTTTTGTATGTAAAATTGTGGCTTATGTTAGATTGAATTTTGTTTTTTTAAGATAATTTTTATGACATTGACAGTTCAGGGATGAAATGTATTATTAATTTATTCGTACGCCTGACTTAAGGAAATTCAAAGAATGACCCTGTGATGTCAATTTTGTATGTTATTTTTTTTTCAAGTCAATTTATTCCAGAGTTGAATGATCACAGTGTTCAAAGTTACAAAAAAAAACTTATAAATAAAGATTTTTGTTTACATTTTTTATTAAGTTAAAAATTTTAATTCAGATTACATTTATTTTTGTTGTTGTAAAATATCACTGTAGGAAATCTTTGTTAGTTAACGATTACATGTTGTTGTTCACAATTAATTACAGTCCTTTGTCACCCCAAAGGTATGTTACTAAAAGGTTCGTTTTCTTATGTTATGGTCAAAAAATTAATGAGTCGGGGAATGTTAAAATAATAATCAGCCATAAATTATATGATTAAGGAGATTTAATTTTTATTTTATGTGATTTTTTTTTTTAATTTTAACAGGTATTTCAATGTAAATTGCATTTTTGAGATCGATTTGGCAGTATAAGATGAAATTTAAGAATATTTAAATGCTCAATTTTTTAGGTACCCTGTTGCGCGTGAATGCCTAAAATTTAGGCACTCAATGCCTAAAAAAAGGCATCCGATGCATAAAAAAAGGCATCCATATAAAACCTATAGAATGTGTAGCGCGATGCCTAAAAATTAGGCATCCATTTCAAAAAATAATTTTACAAAGTATTGTTTGGATGCCTAATTTTTAGGCATCGCGCTACACATTCTATACGTTTTATATGGATGCCTTTTTTTTATGCATCGGATGCCTTTTTTTTAGGCATTGAGTGCCTAAATTTTAGGCATTTACGCGCAACAGGGTATGAAGATGATCAAGATGATACCCAAGATGAACAGAAGTCCAATTGGACCCATCCAAGTATCCAAGGAATTTTGCGGGATTTTACGGTGCAGTGGTTAGCGTGTTGGGTAATCAATCTTAAGGTTGGCAGTTCGATTCTCGCTCCAGCCATTAAACTTTACAATCTTAAATGTCCCTTTTTCCGGGTATTCAATTTGAATTAAAGGCTAGATAAAGGTGGCGACTGCTTGGGATGACAGGATAAAAGCTAAGTCCCTCGGATGATGATAACGAGTATGCACAATGGGCCCGACTTATGCACGCCTTAGTGCAGGCTTAAAAGCCGCCCTACAAATCTGATCTGATCTGATCCAAGGAATCGGTAAACTTAAAAAAACATTAAATCCTTGAACTCGTGTCATAATCAAAATGCACCTACAAAAATCACTTTAAAGATCCATTTCCTAAGTTAAATTTTATTTATAGAATTTCTTCACATATTTCCAATTCATTCCATTTAGGATGTGGCACTTTATTTGATTTGGTTTTACTTTTTTATATATTTTTTTATTATTATCATTATCATACTCCTTTTATTACATCTCGAATTTTTATTTGTATTTCTTAATAATAATAAAATAAAATAAAAAAGCTGAACGTTAAAAATAAAAATGAATTATTGGCTTACCAATATAAAGTTATCATATCAAAAATCTTAATCAAACTTTGTGTGGATAACATTGACTAAGCATTTAAATTCCCTTTTCTTCATATGAAAACTTTCAATGAAACCTACATAAAATGTTTTATTATAATCATTAATTTTTATATGATTTAAACTGAAATGAGTTAATACAAGAAAAAAAGGTTCGTTTCTTATTCTTAAAGTTTATTTATTGGAATCTTTTGTTTTATTTTTATATTTTTTTTATAGGATTTCATTGTTACATTTTATTGTTTGGCTATTAGAACAAAGAATTTTATTGAAGCTGTTTCTAGAAAAAAACATTAAATGACCATTTACTGCTCCTGTTTGCTACAATTCACCGTTACTTTTACTTAGAATGCATTACATTTTTATTAATATAAAAATTAAATTAAATTATTTTAATGTCCAATCCAATGTTTAATTAAAAAATTATATCTTTAATAAATACATTGATTGTAGGTTGCAGGTTGGTAGAAAGTAATTAATTTATATTAAATTAAAAGTATCATTTTTAATATTAAATTTAGGTAAACATATTTTGGTAAAAGGAACATTCTCTTTTATTGCCGGTTTTTATTAAGAATCATAAAAAGCCCTTTCACTTCTGTTTCTGGACAACATTTAAAAGTACTAAAATTTTTTTTATTGTCTTACATTTTTTTTTCATTATATTTTTTTTTCTTATCTTCAATATAAATTGGAGCACTTATTTAAACATTCATTTCAATTAAATGTCCTGTGAGAGATGTAATTTATATGTGAGTATGAAAATTTAATTTATAATTTTTGATTAAAATTTAATTTCTGTGATTAATCTTGATTTGAATGTAAATTTTCCCACAGTTTTAGTCAGATGTCATCTAATGCAATGATTTTCACATGTTAAAGTGCAGTTTAAAGGTGTTATAATAGTTTAAATCTTTAAACTAAAAATACTAGTAATAAAATTGCATTTGAAATGTCTTACAGATGTTTCATTTCATGTAAATTATTGTTATAATTATTACTGTCTATCATAAAAAGTCATATTTTACACAATAACCTACATAACATGTATAACATTGGATCAGACAACACACATGTGATTTATGAACAAAACTAACTCAAGTCAAGATATGTGTGTTTAAATCAGCCGCGAAATTGATGGTAATAAATGATAATAAAAGTTTTCTTTCTTCTTCTCTTTTTTTGATGTGGATTTTCTGTTGATTTTAGTAAAATGCGATAATGGAAGCGTCCGTTTTTTTGTCTGTGTCAAAGTTTGAAATTTCACGTTCTACACTTACGTTCCACAGTTTAAATTCATTAACATTACTTCCATAATCTACGTTCCATTGTTTAACCCATTAACCGCCTCTCCTAGAAATATTGAGTTTAGAGCAAAACTTTCTTCTAGAATTTGTTCTTTGCGTAACAGTGATCACTTTTCGTTTCGATGAAAATTTTGAGTTTCATACAAAAATTTTTCAGGAGAGCCAGTTGAAAGTTTCGTATAATACCACAGAAATACGTACAGAATTCTTGTACGAAGAGGAAAAAATTACATGACTTTCCGTCTTATTTCTGCTAATAATTTTCTAATAATAATCGAAAAATTCAAAATAACTGGCCTGACATCTTTGAAACATGTCTAATTATTTATATTGAAAATTTGAAGAAAATATTTTGTGAACTTCTAGGAGAAATTCGGCTCCAAAGTTACTGGTCAAAAAATTGACTTAGGTTCCACAACTTGTATTCCACAAGCAGTTCATTTTTTTCCTTAAAAATCGATTTCAATATCTGAAAATGCACTCATGTAAATCATTTAAGATTCCGTTTTTGAATTTTTTCATTCACTTATGATATATATTTATATGAATGATGATTATTATTTCATATTATACATTTATACATATTTCCTCGTATATTGCATGAATCACAAGATATATTCCAAACTAAACTAGGTAACTTATGCGATCATGATTTACAAATATGTAGAAAATGAATTAAGTCGTAAACTATGGTAACTGACTTAAAAAAGAAAGAGAGATTTGTCTTGATTCTTTTTATTTTCTTTGTACTTCAAACAAAGATTATAAGATTTTACTATGAACTGACCCAATTACATGGAATCCATGCAAAATATGGGTCAAATGTTGTCGTTGGTCAAGAAAACATTTAAATTAATTGAATTTTAATCGAAGAGTAATGCGATATCGTTAAAATAGTTTCTTTTACACAACACGAAAAAATGTTATTTCAATGAAACAGAACAACTTTTTTGTTATAAGATTCCAAAAAAAGAAACAAAATTAAAACGTGTTAACAAGCATCAGCAAATAAAAATAAATAAGTAAATAAATTAAATTGAAATGAAAAAAACAACAATATTTGTACAAGGAAGGTAATTAATAAAAATTTTGTTTCAAATCCACAAAACAAACGGCATCTTAAGTGATTAATTACTAATGTATTTTATATATATTTTTAATAAAAATTGTGTAAAATATTTCATGATTTTTAATGTTGTTACGTGTATTTTTTTGTTGGTGTTGTTATTAAAAATACACTTTTAACACTTTCACTATCCATTTTATCTTCTTATATGTATTTTTACTTGTTATGTTTTAGTACATTCAAAATTAACACGAGGAGTGTCTGGACAAAATTTTGAACCCTTCGTTATACTTGTAAAGTTTTTTTTTGTGTGTAATATTATTGTCATGTAAATTAACGAGACACGTTCCATAGTAATAATAATGGTAGTAATAAAATTTATTTAATGATTACATTTTTTTTTTTTTAAATACTTTTTAAAAATATTTCAATGTAGAAAAAAATGAGTTCATTAAAATATTTGTAAAATATTGTTTAAAAAAAATAATGAGTCAATAAAAAATGCACAATTTGAAAAGTTTCAATGAAATTTCAATGAAAAAATACGCTTTTGTGATGTTGGAGGTGCACTGTAAGCTGCAAACGCCCCGCAAGCATAGTAAGTGCAGACTACGAGAGAGCCCATATAAGTCGAGTTTTTCACAATGTGTTAAAAATTTCATTCATAAAACGCCCTGTTAGCGTCAATCAAAGATCTCAGTCTGCGAATCAAATCAATTTGTACTGCGGGGCGTTTTCAACTAAGAGTGTGCAAGATAATGAGACTAGCGATGATTAGCTTGAAATAAACAGTGGTGTCATCTATCGAGTCCTCGAGTAAAAGATTAGGGTAAGCTCAATCTTTACACTCAATTGCCTGAACCCAATTTTATACATTTAATTAACTATGCTCATTGAAGACTTGCCTTGAGTCATATAATTTTTTTTTTTTTTTTTTTTTTAATAATATACATGATTAAAATTAAACTAATAATAACCATCATTACATTGAATTGAATAAACATCTCGCAGCAAATTTTAAATTTCAAATGCAAAAAACCAAAAATCACTTTAAATTTAAGCGACAACAGTTTTTTTTGCATCATCCTGATAATTTAAAAGCTAATTTATTATTATAATTATATTACATAAAAGAAAGCAAAAACAAGTGTTAAGATGATGTAGGGGTTTCATCTAATAAATTATGTTGTTGTTTTTTTTTCTCTCAATACTTGACTCAATACATGAAGTGGGTAATGAATTAAAAATTAAAAAAATATTATTAATCGAAAATGAAAATATTATCATAACTAGTAATACAAAAAAAAATTACATACATATAAACATACACCTCGTTATTAACAGGTTGTTTATTTGAATAAATTGTGTCACAATTTTTATGGATATTATCAGATACACCGCTGAGACATGCCTTTAACGCAAAATATATTTATATATAAAGTTAGACATTGAACATAACATTTTACTCATAAATAAATGAATTATATGTTAAATCTGGATTTCATACAGAGACAGCACACACAAAAAGTGCAATTATGTGCTCTAATTTACATAAATTTCAAATTCATTTCTTTCAATTTTTTTTCTTTTGAACACAATTTTTTCAATATGTTTCATTTTTTACAAAAAGACACGAGACATGAAAATACACCTGATTCAAGTTAAATTTTATTGCGCAATATTCTTGTTATGTTTACATTCACACGTACAATACACACATTTAGATGTATGCACATTTGCACTTTATAATAAAAATAATAATTATTTAAAAGAAAAATGTTTATGATTATTATTTTTATTTTAAAATTAATATGAAACAAATGTAAGCAAAGACTTTATAAAAATGTCCATTCATGGAATAGCAATAACTGTTATTGTTGTATTGTTTATTTAGTGTGTAACTTTTAAACATGTATAATATGCATGTGTATAATATAAAAAAATGAATATTGTCAGTTTTGTAAAATATTTTCTGTACTTGTTACTTCATTTTATGCATTTTTATATCTTTTTTTCATATAATATTTTATAATGAAGTAAATAAATATGCAAAATATTTATATTTTTATCCCGTAAATGTTTAATGTGTAACTTTGAAAATAATTTAATTGAATTGAATTGAATTGAAGGGACTTTGATTTTCCTGTGTTATGTTTTGAAAATGTATTTCATGAATGTTTTAGCGACAGTAAGTGGAGCAAACGTGTCTCGTAAAATGGTCATAAAACATATGCAAATATAATAAAATAAGCCGATAAACATTATACACATGTATATTGTTATGATTATTATTAATATTAAACATTATAAAAATTATTATTATTATTATTTAAAGTTATAAGTTAAACATATAAATAATAAATAGGTTATTGAATGTTTCTTTTTCCATGTGATCAGGTGTCTTTTGCTTATTTATTTATACATGATGTCAATATATGATTTATGTACGATCTGATATTGTTTACGGTTGCATTGCATCATATTATAACATTATAACAAGATTATTATTAGTATTGAATTGAAAAAAATTAAATTGTAAATAAAGAAAAAAACAAGATTTTATTTACATTCATGCTTATCATTACTTATCATCATCATCATTTGTACATGAAACATAAGATTAGATGGAAAAATGACCATAAACATATATTTTAAACATCAAAAACACATCAAATCACATCAAAATTCAAATAATAATGAGCAAAATCGTACAATATTCATATTAAACATATATTTAATGTACAATATAATAATATATGAAAAAAAAACATGAGAAAACAAGACAAGTTCCCATCGAAATGAGTGTATGAATCGTGAAATAACATCATTAAATCATGTTTATATACATTTTAATATAAAACATTCATGAAACATAAGTTTTATCACTTTCTATTAAAGGTTTTTTTTTCAATGTTTGTATTCCATAAATTCTACATATTTTGTGTGATTTATTGTAAATGTAGGTTAGTAAAACTATGATTAACTGGAAGTGTAAGTTATTTTATTTGTATTCTTATTGTTTTGATATTATACATAAAATGCATTCACTTTACAACTAATGATATTTTGTGATTTGATGTTATGTGGGAACTAAAGTCATTTAATAATAAATAGTAATAAAAACTAGTAAAGTAAAGTTAAAAATATAATCAATTTATGTAAAATTCATATTTAATTTTGAATTTTAAACATATATTTATAACATAATATAATCATAAGTTAATCATAATATTTTGATGTCTTTACACCATTTCATTTTTTATAATAATTTTTTAATAATAATGTATGATTTTATTTTTTTATATTAAGGTTTTGATTATCTTAATACTTATATTCAGTAGCATGAATATATTTAAATATAAACATCTAAATTTTAATGTATAAAGTTTCATATATCATTAATATAATATATTATTATAATAAAATATAATAATAATATTACAAAAAAATAAGTAAATAAATAAAATAAAACAGGGGGCTTATTTTTTTATAATTTGATGCTAAAAATCATGTTTTTATGTTAATTTTATACATTTACACAACATATTTTGATTAATGATATAAATCAAAATAAAAATTTTTAACAAATTTGCCGTAAATAATATGTTTGTTTAAGATATACAATAAGATAAAATACACCACAAATATATAAATTTTATTTATACTTAAAAACCGATATATTACAAACAAATAGATTATGCATGATTAAATTTTCAACGATATTATATTTTTTTATTTTGATTATTTTGACATCTACTTTACTGTTTATCATGACAATTTATCGAATATTTTATCAGTTGTTTAAATTTCAAATTGGATTTGAAATAAGTCACTTTTAAGCTCATTTAATGATGAATTGTGGTGATTTGATGATTTAATATTATCAATTTAAGGGAAGTGGGTTGAATTGGAAACTCATTTAATGAGCGATTTAATTCAAATTTCTTAATTTTTTGATGAAATTTGTTTTTTTGTTTAATTTAAAGCAAAAAAAAACATATAACTTGAAGACATTTTTTTTTTTTTAATATTATTAAAAAATAAATATTAAAACTAGAACAAAATTTATGGAGTTCATTAAATTTTTATTTGCAACAATGTATGTTCAACTTTATTATAGTTGTAATAATCGTAACATTAAAAACACCAAACAAATTACAATGAGATAGGCAGCTTAAGGCGTATAAAATGCATTGTCTTAAAATGCTTTGATTGTCTTTCTAACATTATCAATATACACACATTTAATATAAACTAAACATAATAACAGACACACTTTAATTTGAATGTATATTCATTATTTATTATTATTATTATTATTATTATAATATGAAAAAATAATTTCTTAGAAGAAAAAATTACTTTAAATAGTGAAATAAAAAAAGAGAGCATTACAAATCAAGACAATAGATCATTTTTTGTGAGACCCACCACGGATAAAGATTTTTTTTACTTTATACAAAAAAAAATATATTCAAGAATAGAAATTTATATCATTATTTAGTTGGGGAATTAGTTTTGGCTTATTTATTGGTTTTAATGTACAATTTGAATCGTAATTATTCTTGAATCGGATTAGAAATTTTCAGTCTCAAATCGGTTAAGAAATTTTTTAGTAATGAATCGGTTAAGAAGCTTTTGAGTCATGAATCAATTAAGAAACTTTTGAGTAATGAATCGGTTAAGAAACTTTTAAGCCTTGAATCGGTTAAAAAACTTTTGAGTCATAAATCGGTTAAGAAACTTTTGAGTCATAAATCGGTTAAGAAGCATTTGATTCATGAATCGGTTAAGAAGCATTTGAGCCATGAATCGGTTAAGAAGCATTTGAGCCATGAATCGGTTAAGAGACTTTTGAGTCATGAATCGGTTAAGAGACTTTTGAGTCATAAATCGGTTAAGAGACTTTTGAGTCATGAATCGATTAAGATAGTTTTGAGTCATGCATCGGTTAAGAAACTTTTGAGTAATCAATCGGTTAAACATTTTTTGAGTCATGAATCGGTTAAGAAACTTTTGAGTAATTAATCGGTTAAGAAACTTTTGAGCCTTGAATCGGTAAGGAAACTTTAAGGGTAATGATTCGATTGCTCTTCTTTAAACAAATCTCTCAACAATGAGGAAAAACTGTTCTGTTTGTTTTTTTCTTTTATATCAACACCGTTTAAATATCATAATAAAAATAATGATTATAATTGCACTTCATTCACTTCACTTGACTTGACTTCCTTTTAAATTGTTACATTTCTGAAACATTAACCGTAATATTTATCATTGTTAGAAATGCAATTACGTAAAATAATATTATAGAAGAGATTACTCATCAATATTAAAGCAAATAATGAAATTAAACTAAATAAACATACAAAAGTTTTCACTGTATTTATTGTCTATTTTTGTTATCAGCTAGGTTGAATGCATCTCATAAAAATATACTCTTTTAATATTATTGCATTGAAATGGACTGAAAAAAATCAGAACTAAGGTACAGAGGTAGGTAGAGTCGAGTCCATTTAAAAATAAATAAATAAACAAAACATTTAAACAAAACAGAGCAAAGTTATTTTATTATTTTACATACAAAGTACTACATTGAAAGTGGGAAGAGGAAAGAATTCACCTGTATATATGTTTATTTTACGAATGTTTTGTTCAATTTAAAGAAAGATGCATTTTTGATTGTAGAGAACTTTCATGTTGCACCCATTTCATTATATTATAATTATGTAGGCTCCAATTTTGCAATGTTCTTAAAAAAGCTTTTTATTTCCTTTTTTTCAATGTATTTAGTATTTAGATTATCATCATCATTATATTATATATAAATAATAAAATAAATAATAAAAATTCTTTTAAATGTTTGTTATTTTTTGCAATGATTGTTATTATTGTTATGAAATCTAACATTATACACACACATAATCCTTATCTTATTCTTGTTAACACGAAACTTCATTATAGTTAAATTTTTTTTTTAAATTCGATCCATTTTATTATTATTAGAATTACACTGGAACTTGAAGAGAGTGAGCGAAAAAAGTCATTACATGTACTTAAATCGCCCTGATTATGTTTTAATGCATGTTTTTCTTTCGTTTTATCGCCCACATTAATAGACTTATATAAAATATTTGCTCTCCTTTACACCTTCCTCTTTAGATATAGAAAATGAAATGCAGAGAAAAAAAAACTTTATATTTAACTTTTATATATAAAATCACATATGACATGATGACATGGCACTCGACTTCATATCTTTTTATTATTTTATGCAATTTTAGCTATACATACAATTTTACTTATAATCAATGTTGAAGCACAAAATTAATTTACTGCAAATCGTGTTAAAGTCATTAAATACACAAGTTCTTATCTCTTATAACATCTAATACATATTATGTATGTATGTTTTCTTTCATCGTCATCATCATTTTATTATACATTTAATAAAAGTCTAAAACTCTCTGTCTGTTAAGTAATTATTTACGATACAAATATTATTATGTTTGTGTGAATTTTGTATTAAAATGCACCGAAAGACCTCTGATTGTGAGACCGTTTAATTGAATGAATTTATTTATATACCTATATTGATGCTTTTTTTGTTTCAATTTTATTCTAAACATTAAATTAAAAGTACAAAAGAAGATTAAGAGGTTTTTGTTTTGTATGAAGATGCATATTAATGAACTCTTCTTGAATAATGTAAAAAAATCATGCAAAAGTCTCATGTGGTGGGTAGTGAAATTGAGTAATAATCGTCTATCTAAATAGTATCTTGACTGAAAAAAAACGTTAAAAGAATGCAGGTGTAAGGTTAAGATGAAATGTAGAATAAAATTGAAAAAAAAACATGGAACATGGTGTCTTAATTATCATGGATCATGGGTGTGTTAAATTGAGAGCGTATTTAAGTTAAGAGAAAATTTAAGAATATAAAAAACTCATGGTAAGTTTTGATTGTGTGGCTGAATTTTAATGAGTATGAACCTTGAGTGAAATTTATCTTCATATACCTTGGGCACTCATTTTCAGAGGATGAATCGACTTCACTGCACACGCTCAAGTAATCAAGCGAAATTTTTTCTTCATATAGGAAGTCATTCCTCAAATATCTCAATTTAATCGATCACATACCACACTTTTTCAATTGATCATTTTATTTTCTTATTGAATTCAATGCTCATTGAATTTTGACATGAACAAACAATTCATTTAATTTCCGGTCTATATCATAATATCATAATTTTCCTTATTAGTACCGATATTTAACGTCAATCCATTCACGAATCACGATGAATAGCAAGAATGGATCGATCAAAAATCAAATTCATAATAATAATAATAATTATGTTGTAAAAAATTGTTGAATTGAGCCAATTTCTGTGTGTCTAAGGTCAAATGTTTAGTTTCCTATGTAATTATTTTGATTGATTTTATACAAAAAAATTAAAACAACAAACTAAAATTCATTTGACTTGTAATTTAATTGTATTTTGACACGTAACTTTAAATTAGAGGAATACGGAAGAAAAATGCAGATGACACACTTTAAAAAAGTACAATTAAATGTATATTGTTGGTCATCCAAGAAATTTATGTGGACTTAAATTACCTTTAAAATAAAAAAAAATAAATAAATAAATAATGAAAAATATTAAGTTACAATTCTTGCTTCAAGTAATTTCATTGTTAAAACAGTTAAATGAATTTAGAAAAAAAATAAACCAATTCTTTTCCTCACTTGTGTTAATGTTAATGTTAATATTAATGTTAAGGAATCTCAATTTCAGAGCATTCTAAATGCAGTGATAAAAATATTATATAACGGACTGCACTTCTTTATATAATCGTGATTTTTATTATTATTATAAGATTTTACTTGTAATTGTAAACTTTTTTTTGAAAAGGAAAAGAAAATATTTTATTATTGTGTATGTTTAAATGCAAATAATAGTAATAATAATAATCATTAAGTGTAAATAAGATATTCATTAGAAAGAGGTTTCAAGTATTCGATTGTTAATAATTATAAAGGAAATCGTAACAATTGTAATAATATAACAATAATATTGTTCCGATTTAAGTCGATATTTGGTACAAAAGAGGAAAAAAAACGAGGAATCTTAAGGCGATTTGTTATTTTGATAAAATGTGTTTTGTACTTATTTTTTTTTTATTGTGTTACATTTCCGCATATTTTCGACGCTTTAATTTCATGTTAGATGACTAATTTTTGTGTAAATGTATCGAATTTCATTGTGTCATTTATTTACATGGATTATTGAGACGAATTTTCTTCTAAAGAATGAGAAATGTGAATTTTTGAAAGAAAAAATCCGCCATTTGTAAAAAATCGGACATTTTGAGCTTTTGGTCGTTTTTGGAGCCTAATCCTTGATCTTAATCATTGAGCCCAAACCCTGAGCCTTATCTCAGAGCAAATAAGTTAAAGTTCATTTTAGTAAACGATCCATTCAACAAAACAAAATATCAATTTTTTAAAATTTTCAAACATTTTTTAAACGGTTTTTCAGGCTCTGGAGCCTAAACTTTGAGCCCAATCTCAAAACCAATGAGTTATAAATAATTCTCATGAGCTCCTCTATCCTTCTGAAAAAACGCGCTCTGATGGACCGTTCCAGAGTTATGGATCTAAATGTGGGTCAAAGTGTCAGAGTGACGGCGAACAAACCGTCTGTAATAAAGCATTTTTTTACAAAATGCACTAAAAACTTCATCCTAGACCGTTTTTTGTGCCAAAATTCACTTAAAATTAGACCAGTCACCTTCAAGGTCAATTTTTTCTGGTTACTTGCATTCGAGGACTGACGTCAAAGGCCACGTCAAAGGTCTCATCTCAAGTCTATGCTTCAAATCACGAGTCACAAAATAATTTCAGTGTATCAAATTTAACTTTGACTCCCTTAAAAAAAATATTTACATTGTATAAAATTCAAATTAGCTAGACTCATAAATCAAAAATTCTTAAGTTAATGAATCAAAACATAAATCAATAATAAATATCTTAACAGAGACAAAAGAAAACATTAAAATTGATAGCCATTGGCCATTATTTTCATTATTTTAATTTAAATTCAGCACAAAATTACATTGAATTGTTCTCCAAATAAGGATAATTTTGAATTGCTACTTTCCCAAAAAAAAAACAAAAAAAAGTTACAAGTGAATGTTGTGTTAATATTTATAAACTTTTGCTAAACAATACATTTTAAATGACACACGATTCATCTTTTAATACACTTTCAAACTAAACAGTGACTTTCCCCTCCCATCAATAATATCACATTTTTTTTTTATATTTGTATCCAAATCTAGGCAATTCATTGCAATATAAAAAAAAATAAAAATAATTTCTATCTTCACTTTATTTGGTGCTGCAACTTATTTATTTTATTGAGAGAAAGAAATAGAGAGAGATTCAATTTTATAATAATTTTACATATACAGCAAAAAAAAGTATAATAAATATTAACCTTGTGCCCTCTGTTTATTATAAATATTATTTTCAAATCAAAAATAAAATAAAATAAATAAAAGTAAATACAAAAAAAAAACGGTTTACAAAGAAGGATTGGCATTTAAATGTATGTTGAAGATGTTTAAACAATTTTTTTCTTTAATTTCAAAACTTAGTTCAGTTCAGTTTAGTTAAGTTAAATTCAACAATAATACAAACAAAACATTTATAGCCTCAAGTAAAACAAATAAAATAAAATAATACAATAAAAAAAGACGAAACAATACAATATTCATAAGCTAATTGCATTTAAATGATCTACAAAATAAAAGAAAATACAAAGAAATCATCATTTACTATTATTATTATTTCTATTAAAATCGTAGAGGAATTCAAATGATATGCATCTTTAATTGTAAAGGTGCATTTTGCTTTTAACTTGCAAATGTCTTTGGCCTGTGTGAAAGTGTACTTTAGATTTTTATTATTACGAGTCATAATATAAAGTGAATAGTAAAATAAACAGGATTAATAAATTTCATTTAAACACTTTAACTTTGATCAATAAAAGGGAAAGTTAAAAAAATTACAAGTAGCGAAAATTTTTAGAGAATTTATTTTAAGAGGGAGATTTTAAATTCACGTCTCACTGTGGGCCATGTCATTTCGAAAACATGGGAAAACTTTTTTTAAACGAATTTCTCATATTTTTTCTAAAATAAATTATTACTAATACAAAATGTAATTTTTTTCTCTCTCTCTCTGTCCCTCTCTCACATAATTTCTTACTTACTCTCTCTCTCTCTCTTACAATCTTTTATATCTAAATGCGGAGCTGCGAAGCAGCGAAGCATTTACATCAAAATATTTGAAGTTTTATAAAATGTTCTTTATCTCTCTCTCTCGCACAATTTCTTACTTACTCTCTCACTCTCATACAATCTTTTATATCTAAATGCGGACCTGCGAAGCATTTACATCAAAATATTTGACGTTTAAAACAAATTATTTTTTTTCTCTCTCTCTCACACAATTTCTTACTTACTCTCTCACTCTCTTACAATCTGTTATATCTAAATGCGGAGCTGCGAAGCAGCGAAGCACTTACATCAAAATATTTGAAGATATAAAAGATTGTAAGAGACAGAGAGTAAGTAAGAGATTGTGAGAGAGAGAGAGATAAAGAATTCATTTTATAAAACTTCAAATATTTTGATGTAAATGCTTCGCTGCTTCGCAGCTCCGCATTTAGATATAAAAGATTGTAAGAGAGAGAGAGAGAGTAAGTAAGAAATTGTGTGAGAGAGGGACAGAGAGAGAGAGAAAAAAAATAATTTGTTTTAAACGTCAAATATTTTGACTAATTTGTGTGAGAGAGAGAGATAAAGAATTCATTTTATCAAACTTCACATATTTTGATGTAAATGCTTCGCTGCTTCGCAGCTCCGCATTTAGTTATAAAATTTTTTGAAATTTTTACATCATGTAGTTTTCGATCCTTTTTTTTAACAAAATGCGTTCTTATATTTTTTTTTCAATATAATATACACATAACAGACAATTGTGAAGCCAGTCTTAAAAGCGCATTTTTTGAAAATATACACTTAACTAATTTTTTTTTTTAACTTAAATTATAATGTTACAATAACATATTCAAGCAAAAAAAATTAAATGAATATTGTGATTTTTTATATTAAAAACATGATATTATGGCTATGATTTAAATGACTTTGAAAACCACGTTTTGGAGCAAAACAATATGAAGCTGGCTAAAACCACATATACCGCTAAAATTTTCAGATAAAATGTACTTAACTGAAGCAGAATCCATCAAAACATCTTCCGCCTAAATCCGGCTGAGAGATTTAGTCTTATAGAGAGTATCAAAGTTCTTCTACAAAATCGTACTTTTTAGTATTTTTCTAACTTAATCTACTTTTAACCAACTCAAAAACTGTTTTCGATATAGGAAAAGTAGTAATATATATAGTTTTTCTAGATGGTACAAGTGTTTTCTTTTGATTTTTGAAGAGAAAAATATTATTTTTGAAGGTTTAAAAAATCGACTTTTCCCATATTTTTTTCATAGAAATGGCCTACAGTGCGTCTCCTTATCTGACATTTTGAGTTGAAAAATGCATTGAATTTGATGAAATTTTTTTTGTTTAATGATTTAAATTGATTTAGTTGAGTTAAATTTATTCATATTACATAGTAAAGTTGACATAAAATTTTATAAATAAATAAATCTCTTTAATTAGACAAAATATTTGATCAGATAATAATGGAATTAAATACACTCTAAATACAATTCCCGTCGCGGCTTCCCATCGCTGGCGACGGGAATTTACGACGGGAATTTTTGGTGCGACGGGAATTTGCGACGGGAAATGCGACGGGAATTTTCAAAAGAAAAAATATAATTTTAAATCAAATTTTTCCGTTTATGAGTAAAAAAATCATGTTTGTGTATGTTTTAGGTAAAAGTGACCTGAAGCAAAGTTGTAGAGAATATTTCAGGCTACAATTTTGCTGAAATGACGAAGTCAATATTTCAAGTATCATGAAGCCAAAATTGGCAAAATACACAATTTTGAGCTAATTTTTTGGTTTTGGAGTAAAAAAATCATGTTTTTGTATGTGTAAGTTGAAAGTGACCTGAAGCAAAGTTGTAGAGAATATTCTAGGCTACAATTTTTCTGAAATGACCAAGTCAGTATTTCAAGTATGAAGAGGCTAAAAATGGCAAAATACACAATTTTGAGGTTATTTTACGGTTTTTGAGTTAAAAAAGCATACTTCCTCTAATTTTAGGCAAAAATGATATGAGACAAAGCAGTAGGGAATATTTTAATGGAGCTGAAATGTTCAAAACAAGTTTTGAATTGTCTGAAGTTTTGTCATATTCAAACTTTTACCCAAGAAATATAAATTTTTAACAAACTTATGCTCAAAATTGTGTATTTTGCCATTTTCGGCCTTTTAATACTTGAAATATTGACTTGGTCATTTCAGCAAAATTGTAGCCTGGAATATTCTCTACAACTTTGCTTCAGGTCACTTTTACCTAAAACATACACAAACATGATTTTTTTACTCATAAACGGAAAAATTTGATTTAAAATTATATTTTTTCTTTTGAAAATTCCCGTCGCATTTCCCGTCGCAAATTCCCGTCGCACCAAAAATTCCCGTCGTAAATTCCCGTCGCCAGCGACGGGAAGCCGCGACGGGAATAGTATTATCGGTGAAGTAAAAATGTTGCATGGAAAATGAATGCAGAATTTGAATTTGAATGAAAATTTTAAGTTGGTTACTGCTGACTTAACTCATTAACCGCCGCTCCTAAAATATTGAGTTTTGAACAAAAAGTTGTTCTATGATTCATTCTTTAGGTTGAAATGAAAAGTTTTCTTTACGGTGAAAATTTTAGATTTCATATAAAAATTTTACAGGAGAGCCAAAACAAAATACGTATAAGTGCTACACAAACCTATACAGAATCCTTGTATCGTGACTTTCCTTTAAAGTTTAGCTCATTATTTTTTTAGTTTGAGGTCGAAATTCAAAAATGATTCAACCGTTTGCAATAAAATATCTTAAATTAAGACTCTAAAGAAGATTGATAAAGAAATTTTTTGATTTGAACGAGAAAAGTGACTTCAAAGTAGGTGTTGCGTAAACGCAGCAGTCGCGGTTAATGAGTTAAATGAATTTCATCCATTTTTTGCAATTCCCTTTCAATCATTATTTTAACCAGAGTATGCAAATACAACTAGGTAATTAGGTAACTAAAACAGTCACAATTATTATGCAAAAATAAAGGGAGTTGTCTATCATGAATGTTTAAAAACAATGAAAAATCTATTCGAGCATTCACTTTATTCACATTTCAAAAAAAGATAGAAAGTAAAAATAAAATGTCTCATTTACATTAGGATTGCATTGTATTGAGGACATGACAATCATTTACGTCTACATGGTGGATTAGATAAATCAAATTAAACGTGACACAATGTCGTTCAAGTGCTAAGAAACATGTCCAGTGCACTAGAAAGATAAGAGCATTTTACATTTTGGACCATTGGTGGTCTCATTCAATTTCAAAACAAACTTCATCAGCAACTGTGTCAACAGTCTACTGTTGTTTTCATCGTCATGATCTGATTTTAACTTGAAATTGAATAAATTATTTAGTTCTTTAAAAGGAAATATATAGTTGCAATTCATTCATTAGATTAGTAAAATGGTATTTATGTAACTTACTACTTGAATTACGTGGATTATATGAATGATAACTCACCTGAAAATAAAAAAAGAAAAAATTTGAGTTAATAAAATTATGAAATGAGATTTAAGGTTAAATTCACTTTAAAACCTACAAATATGTCATTTTACTTTTTAATCATAGTAACATGTCAAAATTGTGTTAAAAGTTATTCGTTAAATTTTTCTTTTCATTACTACTTGAAAATTCAAAGAGTGCACATCTATCAAAAATTATTTTTTTAAAGAATTTTAATTTCAATTTAAATAAAAAAAATTACAATTATTTCAATAATCAAAATGCGTCCATTCATCTTAGCCTTATTTGTGGCAATTTGTGTCGTTAATATTTATTCATTTAAATTGGTTTCTGATATTGAGGAAGAACTTCCATATGCTTTGCCAAAAAAAGGTGATAAATCTTCCAAAAATCCAGACAAAAATTCTGATATTCCAGACGATTTTCCAGAAAAAACAGACGATTTTCCAGAAAAAACAGACGATATTCCAGATGAGGGTGAATCATTTAACTTTGCCCAGCCTATCGATCAAGGAGCTGGTCAAGGAGCTGGTAAAGGAGCTGGTCAAGGAGCTGGTCAAGAAGCTGGTCAAGGAGCTGGTAAAGGAACAAAAGTGGATCCTGATCAGGATCCTGGTGAGAAAAACTCAACTGTTATAATAAGTAATATAGACAACCCTGGAAGTGGAACTGAAATTGGTGGCGGAAGTGGAACTGGTACAGAAGACGTAAAAAAACCTGGCACTGCCAACGGAAATGACAATGCAAATGCAACAGCAACTGGCAAAAGCTCTGCAAATCATTTGCAACACTTTAATCATGACATCGTTTCAATTAGTGTATTGTCAATCGTACTTTCAGTTGCTAAGACGATGTTTTAGAAGAGAAATTATGAATTTTAATTAAAATATTATCAAAATAAATTTGTAACTGTTGATTTTTTTTATAAAGAAACCTGCTTTTTCTGATGCTAAATGTGTTAAGAGACATTTTGAACTTAGAATGCAAAAATTTGATCAATCAATTCAATCAAAATTCATCAAATTCGAGGCTTAATCAAAAAATCATATCACATTACATACATTTTATTGAATTGAAATTCTCTGTTTTTCTTTTCACTCTCCATTTTAATCATAGATGAATGATAAATGAACTGTTGAAAATTTTATTAAACCACGATCGACTACTTGATAAAAGCGATCTTCATTTCATGTTCAAGGTCAATAAAAAATTTACCTTTAATTCTCGTTTCAAGAAATACAAAAAAAAAAATATTATAAAATTAAATGTAAGTCATTCTCGATTTCATTTCAAGACTTTTCTTGAATAGTCAAACATCACATATATATGAGAGTTTTTGTTGTTATGATTTAATATATCATCATTTTTTTTCCTTTGTCTTGCCTACGCCGGAGGTCTAGAATCAGTATAAATAGATCATTGAAATGTTATGTTGCGTAAAAATGTTAATGGATTGGTGTGTGGAATCACAGAATGAATGTGAAAAAATAAATCAGTTTTTAATATACAGTAAAAGTGATTAAGATTATAATCAAATTATTATTTAATGTTCTTTCAAGTGAGTTTTTAATGGAAATTTTAAGGTAATGGAAGGTGTTTTAATATGATTATTTTACAGAAAAATGTATGTTAAAGGTTGATTCAGGATTAAAGTGAATCAGCATTTGTCATGATGAAATGTTTGCTAAATTTGACTCAGAACGATTAATACAAATCAATATGACAATTTTTTTAAACAGAAGTGAATAATGTTTAGTAGGCCTATCCTGCTACCTTTCGTGAGTGATCTGCGGACGGAAACTCGAGTCAAATAATATTTTGGTCAGAGAAACTGATATTTTGATAATTTTAAGATCAAATTCATTTTTTTAGTTGCAGTTAGATTTTATTTTCTAAAATTAAATTAAAGATAATCGTTCCGAGGGTCACTTTACGCTATAACACTTAAAATTTTATCTAAATCAATTTTTGATAAGATTAGAATTGCATAACATAAATATTTCGTGATAAAATCTTTTTAATGTATTTTCGCACAATTTTTTTTTGTTATTAAACGGAAAGAAACGGACTTTGATAAATCATATCGAAGATAAGAATCAATATTTTTCTTTTAATGACTAAGGAAATGAAAACAAAATTATTTGACAATAAAGGTTAAAAATTTACAAAATTCCATGACTCACTTTGTATTTATCAAAAATATGACGATGAAAATGTACAGTGGGACCTGTCTTCTTTTCGGTAATTCGTTTTAAAGCCTTAAAATAACAGTTTTTTCATAAAGAATTTAAAAAAAAATCATTTTTGATTTGAATTGACCGTTATTTTTTGAAGTCTTCATATTTAAAATGTATAAAAAATGCCCCCAAAAATTTATACTGATATCAATGAAATGGGGCTCGTTGCGATCGGGACACCCTTTAATAGCATTTTCTTACCCCAAAACACTATCAAGGAAATCTCACAATTACAAGCGTGAAAATTAGACGAGCTTCACTGTATTTATTTGTAAATTGCTCAGAGTACAAGTAATTTGATATTGTCTTATCAGAATACCTGACTACATCTACATTTAAAAGTTCAAAATAAAACACAATGATAAGAGACAATCAAAAAAAATATATTTGATAATGAAGATACGTAATTTTATGACTGTGTATCAAAAAAATGTGAAGTATTTACACGACTTACTCTACAAATCTCTTCTAGACGCTTAAATATCTTTGAATAGTTCGGTCTTCTTATCTTTCTATGAACTAGTTTATTGAAAAAGAAATATTTTTTTAATATGTAATAATCGAATATTAATAAAAGACAAAAAAAAACTACTCGAAATAACTAAAAGTAATAAATTTAAAATGCTGGCATTAAAAGGTTTTGATTCACTGACTCAATATTTGAAATTTACATCAAAAAGATCTGTGTCAATTGATAATTTAGGGTTTAGATTTCATTATCGTGCTACTTTTGCTGTATTGTTATTTGGAACAGTACTTGTTACATCAAGGTAAGTGGTGTTAAGTGAATTGTCGGAAGAAACTTGATTCGTATTAGTTTGAGATCAGATGTGGTGAAAATTTTGACTATAAATATTTCATGACACAGGTCATGCTCCCCCGTTAATACAGTCATCGGTCAACCATCCCTTGATTAGGTAAATTAAATTATCTGATAAGACAATCAAGTAATAATCTTTCCATTGAGCTCACTATCAACAGATAATATTAAAAATAAAATTATTTCAAAAAAATCATCTTATATCTATAAGTATTAAAATAACATTGATAAGTGTCCCATATAAAATTTTTAATTTAGTCTTCTTCAAATATCGGCACATTTAAGACGTGTCTCTTAAAAAAATCGAATATTTTTTGTGATAAGTGCTAATTGACGTATAATGACTTTGTACTGATTTGGAAAGAGGAAATTAATTAGTTAAATAGAAATCAGACACAAAATTAGCAAATTTATACAGGCACAATGTTAGGAACATTTTCAGCAGCCTCAAAATATATTCATTTCAAGAACAAACCAGTATCGATTGATAATTTTGCATTTAAATGCCATTATCGTGCTACATTTTTAATTCTATTAATTGCTACAATTCTTGTAACTTCAAGGTTCATGTTTTTTCTATAAAAAAAAAATTCGTTTAAATTAAATTATTATTTTTATCACCAGACAATACATTGGTGAGCACATACGATGCATCACTGGATCAGATGCCGTACCCGAAAATGTTATGAACACATTTTGTTTCTTCACCACAACCTTCACGATTATTCGACATTTAAATGAATCACTTTTACATGCCAAAGTCATACCACATCCTGGAATTGGACCCATGTATCAAGAAGATCCCGTCACACATCATGCCTATTATCAGTGGGTGCCGTTCGTGCTATTTGGACAATGCCTCATGTTTTATCTGACTCATTTGCTATGGAAGAAAATGGAGGGTGGCAAATTAAAAACCCTGGTTGATGGATTACACATGATTGCGTTATCAAAGTACGTGGAAAACGATGATATTATTATGAAGAATTCAAAAATACCATCAATGACATCAATTAACTCGAAAATTAAGTTGATTAAGAAGGCATTTTATTGGCATGTCAGAGCAAATCCAAATTGGGGATATAAGCTGACATTTTGTGAGATTTTAAATTTTTTGCATGTCATATTGCAGATCTACATTACCGATATGTTCTTAGGAGGGAAATTCCTTTCATTGGGAATTGATTTCATTAATGATGATTTTAAAGGTGAAATGGATGTGCTTGACATTGTTTTTCCCAAGGTATGCTTTCAATTTAAAACTAAATTATGAAATTCTGATGAAATTTCAATGAATAGGTCACAAAATGCCACTTCTACAAATACGGTGCCTCTGGATCAATCCAAAAACACGATGCTCTCTGTGTCATGGCGTTAAATGTCATCAATGAAAAAGTTTACATATTTTTATGGTTTTGGTACTGCATACTTTTGGTCGTGTCATTCCTTGCAGTGATATGGCGCCTTATTACAGTGTGTTATCATGCAACGTAAGCAACAATTTTACATATCTTTAAATTGTTATCAAATTAATTTTTTTTATTACAGCTCAACACGTTTCAATCGATTTGTGTACTCCACAATCGATAGACGATTTAATCCATGGGATGTTCTTGTCGTCACCCGTCAATACAGTTTATCAGATTGGCTATTTTTGTATTATATTGGAGTAAATCTTGAACCTTACATTTTCCGAAAACTCTTCCTTGAAATTGCCGAAGAAATTCGCACTCCAACAATCACGTCAAGTGAAGATGATGAAACTTTTGAGCTAAATGACATGAATTCTGATGATAAAAAATCACCTTATGCTCCATTACAACAGAATTTACAAGAAATGGAGAATGAAATGCCAAAAAAACTTGAAATTGATACAGTTGATAGTGGGCAACATAACCTTATTGATATAAATACAGAAAATGAACCCGTTACACCAGGAGGCGCCAAAGAGAAACACGTCAAATTCGCTTAAATTTTAATTGGATTTTAATTTCAATATTAAGGTTCCTTTAAACTCCAAAAAAAATGGTTTATAACGCATAATAATAATAAAAATTGTACAATGTACAATTATTGGTGATAAAATTGTTGATAACATTTAATTAGATAATGATCAAGTACATAAAAAATTTAGTGGTATAAAATGTTTGACGATAAAGAACTTGAATTGAATTGATTTTTAGATTATTTTGATAACAAAACATGGAAAAAAATTGACAAAATTAATTTAAACGCTTTAATGAAAAAAAAACGCTTATGAAACATTTCAAATAAAATAAAAATATAATAAAACAGAAGTAACAGGTGCCTTTCAACATTCAATTAATCATCAAAATGGTTCAACAGATGATTTGTGGTGTCTTTTCTAAACAATTCCAAGCCAAAACTATTATATTTTAAGATCAAAAAATGTGATAAAATTATATTTTGTATATAAAATGCACCCGTTTCATACCCTTTTATACTGTTAGATGCAAGAAATGAAAAAAATTAAATGGGGACAAGTCACAAGTTAGAATGATAAATGATTCATTATTAAAAGCGACGACACCATTAATAAATACTTGTCAAAGATGGCAATAAAACAACTGGTCAATAGAATAAGGAAAGGAAAATAAGTGACATGAAACACACATTTTATGTCATTCCATTTCTTGTTTTAAGTTAAAGAGTGCGAAAATGATGACGCGACAGGAATATTTACCATAAAATAGTTTATTACTAATTTCATCAAATCTTGAGAAAATAAAAAAATAAATTAACAAGTAATAAAATGAAAGAAACATCTCCCATAAGATTTATTTAAATGTGTTTGTAACTAGAGTTATTTGAGTGATTCACACGCATTTAAGTCATGGTATGTCGTTTTTTATGGTCAGTCAAATTATGGATCGGTCAAATCGGTTGAATTTTGTTGAATCAAAAAAAGGAAGAAATCCAGAAAACGGTTGAAGAAACATTTTGGCGTCAAATGAAGACAAATGAAGGAAATACAACTTTAAATTAAAAAAAAAAAACAAAAAACTTAACTCACAACTCTCACATTAAAATTTATAAGGTGCTAGAGTAAATTTTCTAAGACATTTCTTCTATCTCACTGCAATGTAATTTTATTTTTATAAATTTATTATATTATTATTAATAAATTGTTTATAAAATGTATGTGATTCAGGTTTTAAGTTAACTTCATACTGCAACATATTACAGTACAAAAAAAAATATATTTATGTTATTTTTTCATGTATCACAGCAGGTGAGAGATTAGAGAAATGAAAATTTATGCACATTCTATACAATTTATATTACAATTTTTTTTCTTTTCATATAATCAAACTTTTTATATTAAATGATTAAATGCAAAAAAAAAATATCTATGAATCGCCACATGTTTATCGTTTTATTTTTTTTGGTGAAAAATGTGTGGTGGGCAAAAAAAAAGTCAAGATGATGTTCGGTATCTTGTAAAATTTCTTTCATTTGAATTTTTACACAAACAAAAAAGATTCTGTTTGATTTGTATAAAAAAAAACATTTGTTTTAGAAAATGAAACATCTTCAATTTTATCACGACAAAGACCTCTATGAGTCATGAGAATATTTTATTATATTTTTATGTTTGGAATGAATATTTTTTTATTCACATTCAACACAAAATAATACAAAAAAAGTGTAACCGCAATATAAATTTTAGCTTAATTAATATTGACTTTAGAAGTAGTGAAAAAGACACACACTGTTAAAAGCAAACATAATTCATTCACTTGTCCAATTCAAAAAGGTGTGGCAATTAAATTCAAATATTTTTCCACTCATTTCAATTCAATTAAACATTTAATTTGATTAAAATTCCTTGTGTTTTTGTGTCTCCCCCTTCTCCCAGTAAAGAAAACATTAAACTAAATCACATAATTATCATTAGATGGTTTTTTGATGATATTTCATATTAAATGTAGACACATAAATTTCAATTTTTTGTGTAAGTTTTCACAGACACGCAATCACAAATTAACACACACGATATTTATAATGAAATGTAATTGAAATGAAATTTTAATCCTAAAATGACCTGTATACGATTTCAATCATCACCTCAATTCAATTTCAGTTTTAAGTGTGATTGAATTTTGAATAAATTTGATTAAATGTTATGAAATATACGATTAATTTTGGCTTACATTGAAATTTTGGATGCTGACTACTTTCATTTTTTGTGCTACTTATGTTTTAGTGCTTATTAATGGATAATTTTTTGTTTTAAATTTTTATATTTCGTTTTGTTTTATTGCAAACATGGAGTTAATGGGCAAAAAAGTATTATAATGAGACACTAATAGCTAGTTTTAATGACATATTGCATCAATTTGCAAATATTTTTGTTTTTGTTTTTTTGAAGTATCATTGTAATTTTTTGCTTGTATTTGAATTTAATTAACGTTTTGGATTTCAACAATTAGTGTGAAGATGCTACTTTGAATTTGGATGCTTCTTGAAAGTGCTCGAGAGAGCTTCAACTAAATGAAAATGGTTGCTTGACTAAAGGTAGGATTTAGAATGGTTAGGGGGTTGGACTATCAATCTTAAGGTTGGCAGTTCGATTCTCGCTCCGGCCATGAAACTTTACAATCACAAATGTCCCTTTTTCGGTTTCTCAATTTGAGTTAAAGGCTAGATAAAGGTGGCGACTGCTTGGGATGAGACGATAAAAGCTAAGTCCCTTGGATGATGATAACGGGAATGCAAATGGGCCCGACTGATGGCCTGAGTGCAGACTTAATAGCCGACCTACAAATTTGATCTGATCCGAAGGCATGCAGATCAGAAAATTGTTGGATACGATGCCTTAAATTTCAAGTCTAGTCAGTGTAATTACACAGAAGGAAAACGAATGTTTACTTATAACATTAAAAAAGTGAAAACAAAACCATACAAATTTTTGACGGTTATTATCGTTAAATGAAATTAAATTTGTTTGGACATCAAATTTCATGCATGTGATGAAATCTAATTGAATTCGCCGAAAATTGGCGTGTTTAATTCAAAACAATCATCATCATCATCATAAAAACAAAAGAAAATTGAAGTTAATTAATAATTGGAGGTGAAATATGATTACAAGTCTATGATGATCGTTATGAAACTTTGAATGTCCCTAATTAGTGTTTAAGAGTAATTTTCCCAAGATATCGAACGATTTGGTATACTTTTTCCACAGAAAAATTTTGATCCATGCGAGGGTATGATTTTCCGAAAATATAGATTAAAATTAGATGATTCGCGCAAACAAAACTAAAAAATAGTGAACTTTGACTGAATGGCGGCCATTTGAAGTAGGGCAGAATTTGGCAATTGAGAAAATCGACAAAATGAATTTTGCTTTTTAAAAAATTATTTTCTATGCAAAAAAAATAAAAAATTATGGGGAAAAATACCTCTTAATTAGAGTGTTTTTTTAAAACCAAGTTGAAGGTTTTTTGGTGGAAGATGAGGGAGTGGCATCGTTTTTTCGTCAAAATTCTGCTTTTTTTCAAAATGATCTCACCGGCGTAAACATTAACCGATTTTAAAGATCTGGTGCTTTTTGGAAAGCTGAAAGTACCCTCTTTCTAAAAATATATAGGTTCTTCTTTGGCAATGGCCTGTGAATAGCTTAAATTTTCAGTTAAAACTTTTTTTAGTGCAAAACACGTAAATTTTCTCACAAAACACGTTATAAACACATGATGGTGTTAAGATAAAAAAAAACTTTCTTCTACAAAAATGTAGCTTTTTTTATGTCAAACAAAGTTGCCATACATTATTTTGATGTAATTCATACGGGAAAGTCATAATAACCGAATTAAAGTCAGTAGAAGTCGTGAAATTTACACTTATGACACCCTTATAATATTTTAATAACTAAGTAAATTTTTTTTATCGCTTAAATTATTTTTTTAGAATATTTTTCTTTTATGTTAACTCATTCAATTTTTTTATAAGCGACTTTACACGTAAAGTATACTGCCGAAACCTTTTAATATGTTATATGAGTATTAGGCGCTCTAAGACCCGTTCCTAATCTATACCTGACAAGAACCATTCTAAAAAATTAATGTTTTGGCAAACATCAAAAAATCCAACAAATGGTATTTTTTTTATTATGTCAAGTGAAAAACCAAAGTTTTTAAATATCATATAAATTTAATATTTTATGTGAAAAATTAACGTTTTTACAGAAATTTATTTTTTACGAATATTTTGAGTAACTCAGACTTTAATTTGTTTTCATTTTTGTAACTAGTATTAAATCATTGTTTAACACGTAAATTGGCGAAAAATTCTCAATATTTTTGATTTCGGCCCATTTTACAAGCAATTGGAGCACTGTGTCGTGGAAATGATCAAAGAAAAACTTGTTGTCTTACCGATTTTCTTTCGAATAAAACCAAAAAAAACTTAATCGCACTGATATTTCTCACAAAATCGTCATTTTAAATAAAAATGAAGAAAATCCTCATTTTCCGAATTTCCATGCAGTGGAAAATTTTTTTCCTATTTTTTCTAGAGTCACTTTTCACTTGACATAATAAAAAAAATACCATTTGTTGGATTTTTTGATGTTTGCCAAAACATTAATTTTTTAGAATGGTTCTTGTCAGGTATAGATTAGGAACGGGTCTTAGAGCGCCTAATACTCATATAACATATTAAAAGGTTTCGGCAGTATACTTTACGTGTAAAGTCGCTTATAAAAAAATTGAATGAGTTAACATAAAAGAAAAATATTCTAAAAAAATAATTTAAGCGATAAAAAAAATTTACTTAGTTATTAAAATATTATAAGGGTGTCATAAGTGTAAATTTCACGACTTCTACTGACTTTAATTCGGTTATTATGACTTTCCCGTATGAATTACATCAAAATAATGTATGGCAACTTTGTTTGACATAAAAAAAGCTACATTTTTGTAGAAGAAAGTTTTTTTTTATCTTAACACCATCATGTGTTTATAACGTGTTTTGTGAGAAAATTTACGTGTTTTGCACTAAAAAAAGTTTTAACTGAAAATTTAAGCTATTCACAGGCCATTGCCAAAGAAGAACCTATATATTTTTAGAAAGAGGGTACTTTCAGCTTTCCAAAAAGCACCAGATCTTTAAAATCGGTTAATGTTTACGCCGGTGAGATCATTTTGAAAAAAAGCAGAATTTTGACGAAAAAACGATGCCACTCCCTCATCTTCCACCAAAAAACCTTCAACTTGGTTTTAAAAAAACACTCTAATTAAGAGGTATTTTTCCCCATAATTTTTTATTTTTTTTGCATAGAAAATAATTTTTTAAAAAGCAAAATTCATTTTGTCGATTTTCTCAATTGCCAAATTCTGCCCTACTTCAAATGGCCGCCATTCAGTCAAAGTTCACTATTTTTTAGTTTTGTTTGCGCGAATCATCTAATTTTAATCTATATTTTCGGAAAATCATACCCTCGCATGGATCAAAATTTTTCTGTGGAAATGGAATTCGATATCTTGGGAAAATTACTCTTAATGTCATCGTAATATGAGATGAGTTTGTCGTTTCAGAGGAAAATGAAAGTGAGCATAATTTGATTAAAATACACAATTTTTTAAGAATTTTAAGCTAATAACATTTAATGATCAAGGTTCTCTTCCTCTTGAATTTGAATTTTAATCTCTTTTATTATCTTTTCCTGGTTGTTTTTTTCTTTTTAAACATTGTTAAGTTCCATTGTCATTATATTTTGTTCATCTTAATCTTATCTGTCGATTTCATTATTATTTATTTAATAAAGATATTTTCTGTAATTTACCTTGAAAAATATTCAAAGCTCAGTTGGCAATTAAAGCACTTCAATAATATGAATTGTATTGTAATATAATTATCTTAGTCTCACCTTGTAACATCTTCGATTAATAAATAATTGTGTCATCACTTCAGCGTTTTTTTTTCTCTTGAATATTAAAAATAAACACCTACATTTTTCATTCATTATTATTGCTAATCAAGCGTCAACAGGATTATTAAAAATACATTTTTTATGTTAAATGGCTTCACACCTATGAATATCAGACAATGGGACCACAAAATTATTTTGATATTAATAAAAAAAAAGAAACTGAATCATTAAAATAAAATAAATTTTAAATTTTATTATTATGTTAAAATCGATTTAAATTTTTTTTCGTGAAAAATGTGTAAATATCATGCAAAAATCAGTTTTAATATTAATAATCAACATTTATAACATAAAATATTAATAAAATCAATGAACATTAAAGAAAAAACCTCTTCATGATTTCTATCAACTTTCACTAACAAAACGCTTCATTTTATTATGTTAAATTTTAAGATACACAACACACACATGATTATTATCATAAAATACACATGACACATCTTTGGACGATGAAGATGACGTTGTTGATATTTTGGATAATGTATGTGTTTTGTCTTGGCGATTCATTGAAATACATGCATGCATTACAAAAATTGAAACAGAGAAGAGAAAAGAAAAGAAAGAAAAAGTTACAATAAAAAATTAACCGCTAAATTGGTAGATACTGTTATAATAATAATGTGCAAGTTAAATGTGTGTGTACATTGTGATATGAAGTACTTCGAGTCATGTCTTTAATTTTATGTACTTGATTTAACATGCAACAATTTTTCTTGTATATTTTGTTTCTTCAAAAAATTTATAAAAGAAGCTGACATTTCAACTTTCATCTTTTTTCTTATTGTGTTATGAGTTTTTTCTTTTTTAGCAAAAGTGTACTTAAAGTTTGTATTTTATGTTTAGTGCAAATATTGTTTTATTTCATTATTTTATGAGCATCATCATCATCATTATACAATCAGCAGTAAAATATTTTATTGTAAATTGATTGTTTTTTTTAATCTGTGAGTTTCTTTTTTCACCTGTAAAAGGAAAATTTTAAGTGTTTAATGGTAGTGGCGACCTTTTATGATAGGTAAAAGTTCAATCTTCTAAGGATTTTGGTTATGTGTCTTTCCATTTTAAAGTTAGTGTGAATCACAATTGTCAATATGAGTCGCAAAATAATGGACCACCAAAAAATATGAAACTATTGTTCTACAAAAAAAATTTGTACCTGCGCTAAAAACCGAAAAACAAGGGTTGCAATATTTTTTTATCCTTCAATTTAAAAGTGCAAAAATGTCATGGTTTTGTATGAAATAAGTATGATGTTTGTTCTTGAAAGTTGTAGATAATAGTTTGGAGAAAAAAGTTTTTATTTATCATTTTACACGTTTTCATACAAAAAAAATTATTTTTCGTCAAAAAACCTTTTGTTGAAAAACTAAAAAAAAACTGATTTTGATTTTTTCTATGTATTTTGACGAAAAATCGATTTTTTTGTATAAAAACACGTAAAATGGTTAATAAAAACTTTTTTCTCCAAACTATTATCTACAACGTTCAAGAACAAACATCATACTTATTTCATACAAAACCATATCATTTTTTAATTTTTAAATTAAAGGATTAAAAAAAAATTGAAACCCTTGTTTTTCGGTTTTTAGGGCAGATACAGTAAAATTTTAACTAACGAAAGTTTCATGTTTTTTTATGAACCAAATGATGATTAAATTGCTTCTGGGGAGAAATATAAATAAAATTTCGGATAACTTTATTTTTTGCTATAAATTTGTACACTGGTTCTTCATGCCATTCTAAGCATCAGTGCAAAAAATTTTGTTTTCCGTACACACGTTCTCGAGATATCGCGCTTTGAAATTTCGCGAATGGCGCGCGCGGTCATTTTTTGACTTGTGATATCTCTCGAACCACAAAACGCAGAATATGTTAAATATGTTTTGGAAAGATATGAATAATAATAATTTTTATATCTTTAATAATTTTTTAAAATATTTTTAAAAAAATATTGATTTCATAATTAAATTTCAATTTAAAACTCTATTTTTCCATTTTCTGGTAGTTGGACGTGATAAATTTTTATTTTTTTAATATGATTCTGTAGCTTTCATATTCAGCAATACTTTTATTTTGGGTTTGGTTTTGGTAGCCTTGAACTTTTAAAGATACAGAGCCTAAAAAAGCGCTTTAATTACAATTGTTATGAAAAAAGAGTTTTTTATGATGCATACCAAACATTTGAGTAACATAAGACACCAAAATGAATCACCAAAAGTATGAATATTCTTGTTTATTGTATGAAAAAGTCACCATCTGAACTTTTTAATGAAAATTTGTAATTAAAGCGCTCTTTTAGGCTCTGTATCTTTAAAAGTTCAAGGCTACCAAAGCCAAACCCAAAATGAACGTATTGCTGAATATGAAAGCTACAGAATCATATTAAAAAAATAAAAATTTATCACGTCCAACTACCAGAAAATGGAAAAATAGAGTTTTAAATTGAAATTAATTATGAAATCAATATTTTTTTATAAATATTTTAAAAAATTATTATTAGAATTTTTCTGCGTTTTGTGGTTCGCGAGATATCACAAGTCAAAAAATGGCCGCGCGCGCCATTCGCGAAATTTCAAAGCGCGATATCTCGAGAACGTGTGTACGGAAAAAAATTTTTTTTTGCACTGATGCTTAGAATGGCATGAAGAACCAGTGTACAAATTTATAGCAAAAAATAAAGTTATCCGAAATTTTATTTATGTTTCTCCCTTTTTGCTATAATAATGAACTTCAATTTTTTAAATTTCAACCAAAAAAGTCACTTGCATTCAAAAATTATCAATTAACACGATTTCTAAGTTCAATTTAATAGTTGATCGCATTAAATTCAAAAATAATTGATAATTTATATGAAATTTCAAATATAAATTAATATTCTATACATTTAAACATAATTTGTAATAAATAAGAGTTTTTTTAAGCCTTTCAGCAATGAAAATTAATCATTAATAATCATAAATATTAAATTTAATCATATAAATTTATTTTTTCTTAAACTGATTTCATCCGATTTGAGTAAAATTTATAATAATAATAATATTAATATGAAAAAAAGTAAACATTATTCACTAGCCACCTAACTAACCTACATGACATGACATAATACAAATAATAACAAAAAATAATAATAATATGAGAATAAACAAACATGATTATTATTATTTATGGATCATTGTTTTAAATTTTTTTTCTTGCACTGTAATAAGTTGTATGTCTTTTTTTCTTCATTTTTTTTTAATGTTATACAAAATTATTAGTATAATAATAGTTTAGTCTACTTTTCTCCCTTTGTTACAACAAAATATTTAGTTTATAAGTTACATTGTGTGTGTATTGTAAGTGTAAAAAAATCTGTGTTTTTATTTCCGGTGAGAGATGTTTGTTGTTTTCTTTCATAAAATATTTAATATTAGTCACTTATTTACTCGTGTTTTGTTTTGAAATATTCTTTTCATTATAATCTACTTTGAAAGTTTCAGTTAAGTATGTTAATCTTGAATAGAAATGTGATTTTTTTTTTCATAACGTGATTCGTTTTCATTAAAAACCGTTATAATTTCATTTAAAACTTGAATCTTAAACAGGAAATCAATGTAAAACAATTTTAAATTCAATGCTTTTTATCGTCTATTAAATTTAAACTTGATGAATGTATCATATTAATAATAACTATATCATCTTCCATTATATAATAATAATAATAATAATAATGAAATGTAAAAGAAATATAAATGAATAGGAATAAAACGTGCATTTGACGTTTTTTCTTAAAAAAAGTTGAAAAGAAAAATTGTATATTCGCCCACAAATTGCAAGTCGTTGCACTTCCACCTTTATATTCATATTTTTATTTATAAATAATATGATTTTTGTTAGAAGAAAAAAAGGTTACTAGAAAATTAATGCAAAATAATATCTATACATATTTATAAAGTTACTTATGTTTATTTATAATCCCTTTCTATTTATTATTATTTGTATTATGATGCACATGATTGTGTGAATGGAAAATGAAAAGAAGACAACATTAATATTCATATAATTTAATAAAAATGATTATAATTCGGTGTAGAATTACAATTTGAAACTGTTATGTGAGAACTTGTGACTGAACAAGAAATTTGTTTTGTCATGATAGTATTTCGATATAGATCTGCTTGATTTTTTGAATATTTGACTCATTAGAGCCAATCACCAGTGATTCAGTTTTAGATACAGGTAAAATCTCCATAATTACACATCTCTATACTTGCACAACCTCTATAATTAATACATGTTTGGACGAGATTTGCATGAAAATGTCTCTCTATACTTGCACACTCTCTTTATTTGCTACAATTTTTTGGTCCCTTGAGACGTGCAATTATGGAGATTGTACCTGTACATCCTGCTTATCGTTGGTTAATTGACGAAGCAACATTATACTGGGACAATCGTAACATTGCAGAGCACTCCAGGTTACTGATACCAAGAATTATGCCGAATAGAACAACACAGCTAATCAACCAGTAAATACAAGGTATTAGAGTGATTACTGCATTTTTATCTGGACATGCAAGAGTAAACAGTCACTTATCTAGATCATGAGCCTCATAACATGAGGAGACTGCAATGCATATCTTATGTGATTGCCGGTGTAGTCATAGCGTAGTGGTGAACGTATCGCATTCCATTTTATAGGTGCCTTGTTCGATCCTAGTAACTGCTAAAATTATTTCTATCCAAATGTGTGTTTTTTAAGTCTTATAGTTGTTATATTGATTTATAATAATTATTTTGATTTGAAAAAATGCGACTGCTTCGGATGACAGGATAAAATCTAAGGTCCAATGGTGGTGGTTTGGCGTATGCTGTTAGATACTTCGGGTCTGGCAGTACAGCCCACAAAAAGCCCAACATAAGTGGCTGTGGTGCATAATGCCATCTTGTAATCATGATCATGATGCCGGTGTCACGAATCAAAAAGATTTAATATATTGGGAACTGGTAGAGCTCAACCTTAAGACTTACTCCAGATGGATATAAGACTAATTTACCGCTTCCTTAACGCGCGTACGTATGTTTATAGATAACGGAAAAATTATAACGCGAGTACGTAAATTATAAGGAATTATACCATGCATAAAGTACTAGTAAGAGTATATCTCTAGTTAACAAGATGAGAATTTTGGGTATAGTTGTAGCAACACCGAACGAGTTTTTCCCGAGCGTCGAAGTGGAGGTGCAAGTATGAGTCTTGACTAGACATGTCCTATTTCTCGAATTTTCAAAAATCGAGAATCAAGAGTTGAGAACATGGAAAAATCGAGAATCTCGGTCGAGATTCGAGAATATAGATTAAAAAAGAAAATGAACCTTTTAACATATATTTTAGAACTGTAATCTAAAAATGGGTTCTTTAAAATTTATTATGAGGGTTATTCAAATATTTTGAGAGTGGAAACAATCTCTTTATTAACAAGAAGTAGAAATTATCAGCTATTTTCGTATTTTTTCACTTATAATCTTGAAATAAAGTCATGAACATAATATCACCCTGCAGTTAGTATGTTTAGTTATACCCCAACTTCTCATTGATTTGAGTTAAAGGTCTCAAAATAATCTTTAACTGCTCCACTTCGTTTATCAATCTTTTTTGGCACATTAGCTCCCAGACATTAAGAGCTTCTATTCTTAAAATAAGAAACTTTTGTTCAGCCAAAAATAGTTTATCTGCCCTAAATTTATTCTTCAAATAAAAAATTTAAAAATGATAAAGTTTTGTATGAATAAGTATGATGTTTGTTGTAGACAATGGAGCCAATGGAAGAAAATAGCTAGTAAATAAAAAAAAAAACATGTTATCGGCACTTAGTTAAGAATGAAAAGCTTCATTTGTTCTTGTTGGAACTGATTGTGAGAAGAATTTTACTTTATGGTTAATATAACATTTGTATGTAAAAGTTCTCGACTCGAGAATCTTGTGAAAATGTCGTGAATCAAGAGTCGAGAAGTTGCTCATTCTCGGCCGAGAATCTCGAGTCGAGATTCTCGTCAGGACATGTCTAGTCTTGACATACAAATGGTTGATTCACTCTGTCATGCGAAGGTAGATTGAATGATGAGCTTGGGGTACGTCACTCACAAAGAGCCCTACAATATGTGTCTTAGGTGGGTAAACCCTTCTGACAATCAATCTATCTAAGACACATGCACTTTGACATTTATCATCTCTCCTACATACTTTAACTATAAAAACAGATAATTAACACGTGTCATCATCGCCCCATAAATGTCAAAGTCATCATCAAAGCCCTTGTCAAGTCTCGTACTAATAATTCTCGTAATTGCCATTACATTCAATGAAATCACTTCCGGAAATGTCGATTTTATACATAGATTTAATGCATTTTATTCAATTTCATCATATAATATAAAATAAAAGTTATAATTACCCTACTAGAAAAGTTAATAACAAATAAAAATAATAATTTAATACTCACCATTTTTTTCTTTATTCTATTAATTTTATTTTATTTTCATATACAGGTCAAATAAAATAGTAATTTTCCATTCATAAACTATTGAAAAATGTTAATGGCAATTATTATCTTCTTTTCACATATAAAATATTATTAAACTGATCTTTTATAGAAGCACAACATTATCCATTATTATGATTATTATTTTAGATCATGTACATTTTTTTTTCATTTCAATTATTTGTTGGTGTTATTATAATTTAACATTATTTATTATTAATAATAATGATACAAAATCATACAGGAATCAATTTTCACTTTGTTATTTTTAATTTAATCGAACACAATGTTGTACCGATCAATTATCTTTGACTTTATTTAATGTTAGCCTTCTGTTTCATTTCAATTTTAAAATGCAATGAAATTACTCACAAAAAAAAATTAATATACAATAAAATAATAATAATAGAAAGCATAAACAATGTTAGACACGATAATTGCGAATAAAGTTTATCATCATTATAATAGTGATTATCAATTTCAATTGAAAGTGAGACCTGGTGTGATCGTAATTGGTGTTAGATTATTATTGTTATTATTTTTTTTTTTTGTAATAACGGTCACACTTTTGACATGGATGGACACTATAATGGAGTTTTTGCGTGTTACTCTGATTTTTTTCTGACTTTCTCTCTCTTAAATGATTTTTTTTTGTTATTTTTTATTTTTTATGTCTCTGAACTGTAATTATAATTTTATATTTCACACAGTTTTTGTACTATTCAAATTTCTTAATATAACTTCTTTTTTTTCAATTACTTTACTAGTATTTTTTTTCTATTTTTCTTACAACATCTTCATTGCGTAATATAATTGAGTGTTAATTTTTCTTTATACAAATCATTTGCTTAGCTGTGCATATAAATAAGAGTTATTTTTGTTTCACGGGTGTGTTTTTTTTACTTTTAATCTTGAGTTATTTATTTTGTAGATTGATGAGTTTTACTGGTAAGAAACAATGCTGTGATGCTTGCTTGATTCTGTTTGGACACAATCTTTCATAATACCACCTAATGAATGCTTCTTGGTGCTTGAATCTGAAATGGAAAAGAAAAAGATAAAAAAAAATTATTACATAAACTTTAATGCGTTTTGCTATTTGGAACGTAACAAAAATTTAATTTCAATTTAATTTAAGCAAATAATGGATGAGTGTAAACTTTAATTGTCATGTTCACTTGAGTGTCGGCTTGGCCATACAGGTAATCTGGCAAATACCAGAAGTCGGTCGTTTTGTAAAAGTTAAGCTTAGCGTAAATTTTAAAGAAAATCATACAGAATACCAGGGCCGTTAATAATTTTCAATCCGCCCCTGGTTCACTTCGAAACCGACACCGAAATGGATTTAAAAAATCATTTTTTCCAGGAAAATGTTAAATCGGCAAAAAATGATGAGTAAAATCATTGTTTCAACAATAAACACACATAATTTTAACATTGAAGGTCAATTTAACTACAAATGGGATCAAATTGCTTTCAGCAATTTTTCAATAAATATTAACATAAATTAAAAGCAATATGATGTAGGTTTTTTACTTCCTAACAAGAAAAAGTATGGATTTAATTTCCAAATAAATCACAAAATTTATATCCACTCATTTATTTGTCAGACAACAAGACCGTTAAAGAAAATTTATTCTTTTCTATTCTCTTGCGTTCTATTAAAGGGAAAGAAGAGAAAGATTTCAATTTGAATGGAACTAATTGAATATTTGTAAGGAACGAGTAGGAACAATGTCAGAGGGCAAGCACGATGTTAACAATAAAAATAATAATAATAGTTATTCCCTTTCAAATAATAATATTAATAATAATAAAATATAATAAATAAATAAACAAACAACGACAAGTTGATGGTGATGCCTTTTAACTCACATTAATACAATAAATGTTGAGAAATTGATTCGATGTACAAATAAAATAAAATCCCTTTCTAATATTAAATATTAGCAATGAAAATGAGATAAGGAGGATGGTATTGTGTGACCCCTATTAATACCAGAAAAAAAACACACTGATAAGGTAAATTTTCGTTAAAAGCGTGTAATCAGCAATCATTATTATGTTTAACATTTCATACGTCACTCGCTAATGGATGTAATTTTTTGTATTTTTCTTTCTCTTGTTTTAATAAAAAATCTTTAATATTTTTTACATGAAATAAAATCTCTCATAACACCTTAAGGGCGATTCACATGCATGCTTACAATATTTACAAAGAATATTTATTTAACGGTCGTTCTTAAGTTTAAAGTGCTTATTTATTTATAAGTATTTTGTTTTACATTTGAAATCTTTTCATTGAAATGCATTGATGAGTATAGTTAATTATCGTCATGAAATGAAAAAGGTAAAGATTATTTTTGGTTTTGTCACACTATAATGTGAAAAAATTCTGTTGTATATGAACATGTGTCTTGTGACTTCTGATCGTAACTTATGATGAGTGGTTTGGTATACGTGACATACATTTTATTAACAAGATGGTGTGAAAATATTGATAGAACTTTTTTTGAGAATGAATTGTGATAGTGGTGATTATTAATTCATTGGAAAAGTTGAAAGTTGAAGTCTGGATTTGGACTAAAGCGTCACAAATGAGCTACTCGATCAACTTATTCTTATAAAATGTAAGAGGAAATTTCTTTTCTGTTCATTCTCTTCTCATATACAAAGAGAAACACAATTTCCTACCTCAATTAAATTTGACTTATGACCATCGTTTTTTTTTTTTAAATAGATTGTCTATTGTTCGAAAAAGAAATTCCTTAATTCTTTCATTTATGACATGTCAATTTAGAATCATAAAATATACAATTATACTCATTAAACATACATCATCATCATCATCGGATACAAAAATTAAAGAAAAAAATCTGTATATTCATTTCATTAGCTTGTGTTCGAACTCCACAAAAAGTAATATGATAGCTAGTGATTTGAATAGCATACCACATTATAATAAAAGAGAAGGTTTTGAAAAAAAATGTTCTTTCAACAATTGTGTTTATGTTTTCTGTGTATTTCTGTAAAAACCTATCACTTTGACATGAATACATTTCAAAAAAAAAAGAGTCCAAAGAAATAAGTGTTTTTTGTCCCTACTTTCATAAAAGATCGTTAAACAAACAATAACAGTTTTGTGTTCAATTAAGACTCAAACATTTTTTGTCTCAATAGAATGTCTAACGTTCATAGTAAAAAATATCACAAAATAATGAAGAAAAATGGTGACCATTATAAAATTCATAAAAGTATGATGATGATAATAACACTATAATGATAATGATGATGCAAAGAAATTCATCTTACTAAGTGTCTGAGAGACTGAAAGCGAAAAGAAAAACCCTAATGATAGTGAATAAAAAAATGTACAATAATTGAATTGAAAATAACACACGAACGACAATGAAAAGCATGTAATTATTTTATGTATCATCCATATTTTTTTTTCTTTTACTTTCAATTCAATTTAATCGTTTCAAAAAAAAAATGGGAAATTCTAACAACTGAGCGGTTTAGAAAAGTGCATTTCGATGGGACTCGTTCATTGAATATGATTAATTTTGAAAATAACTGACATTTTGAAAATAACCGTCATTTTGAAGAAAAAATCCGCCATATTGAAAAAAATTGAAAAATCAGACATTTTGGGCTTTTTACCGTTTTCAGGCTCTGGGGGCTCTGGAGTTTGATTCCAGAGCCCAATATGTGAGCCCAATCTTTGAGCCTAATTTCAGAGTCAATTCATTTTAGTAAACTTCTCCATCCAACAAAACAAATAAGCAATTTTTTAAAAATTTTAACCGTTTTTAACGGTTTTTCAGGCTTTGTAGGCTCAATCTTTTCCCCCCTTTTTCCTACTGAAAAAACCCGACCTTGCTCGGTTGGACCATTCCGGAGTTATGGAGCTAAATTTGTGTCAGAGTTACAGAGTGACGGAGTGAGGGACTTACGGCGGACAAACCGTCTGTAATAGTGGATTTTTCTTACGAAATGCACTAAAAAAATTGATGAAGTTATATTTGATTAACATTAAAATTATTATTATTATTATTAATATATAATCTTCTGTCTAACAATTTCAAAGAATTTTGTTTCATTCTTTAATAATAAAAATTCTTTGGCATTAGATAGGCATAACAAAAGTCAGATTAACGTTAACTTGTGAAAATGTAACAATAAATAATGAGACTTAGAAGAAGAAAAAAAACGTATTGATACAAAATTTTTATTCAGATCAGACAATGGCAAATGCCAAAACCATCATCATCGTCGTTTCACGTTTGCTTTCTTTGCATATTACATGTGTGTGTATATTATTATTACATTATTATTATTATTTCATTTTAATTCAGAGCCATTCCTGAACGTACTTTATTTGTATATCATTTATTATGATTATTATTATTTTATTTCATTTCATTTCATTGAATTCAAAGTTATTCATATTCAAAAAAAAATAAAGAAAACACTGCAAAAGGTGCGATTTGTAAATATTTTTTGTATGCATTTTCTTCTGTTATTTTTTTTTTGTTTGTGAGTAATCGAGTGCTTTGCCCTTATTCAATTCAAATCATGTGCACATTTATTTGCTATTTTAATTTTATCGCCTAGAAGCATTTCTTTTCATATGTCTGTCTTTGCCTTGCTCTCACTCTTCTACGCTCTCCTTTGAATCACATTATTCGGATCCGCTTTTTTTTAATACAATACAAGGAAAAAAACTTAGAACTTGTTCTATCTTTTTATAATAATGTAACTTTATTTCATTTTTATTTTGTTATTATTATATTATAATTCAATTCATTGCACTATTATTCCTTATTTTGAAATAAAAGTAGAAGAAAAAAAAACAGATTATGAGAAAAAAATATTTTTTCTTCTTCCAATTTTCAATCGATAAGCATTCAAATTCTTTCAATCCTTGTTCAATTTCAAATCATGCAACTTCAAAAGGGAATTTCTTGTAAAAATAAAAATAAAGAGTGAGAGAGAGAAAATTCACAACAACAATAATCAGATTCAAACGTTAACTTTGACAACGTAATTGTATTGTTCCGGCAACAAAATTATCTCAACTTTTAATATTCAACGTTATTTTATCCATTTATAGTAAAATAAATGAAAATAACAACAAAAAAAGAACGCATTTTAACTCGCAACGACAACAACAAAAAAAATGTTATGGTCCATTTATGCAGACTCAACTAAAATCGACATTACATTGATATCATTCACTGAAATAGAAAATTATGTAAATGAGTCATAAAACGCACAAATTAGTTGAAATTTAAAAACAGATTTTGATCAATATCTTTGGGTGAAAAAAATGAATAAAGTAAACAGTTGCATTTGATATTTAAATTAAGACACAAAAGAGGTGTCAATGCTTTTAGTACGTGTCGTTAAATTAGAGGTGATTTATTAATTTATTTGTTATGGTCGTATTATGATTCAAATTCAAATGAAATTCAAAAGAACTTTCACTAATCAATGATATTTTGATACATTTAATGATTTTTTGGAAAAAAAACGGTTAAACTGATATGAAATTGATGATTCACTTAAAATTGTGTCTCTTTATTTAAGGAACCTGAATCCGATTTATCTAGACAACTGATCAGATTGAGCCGTACTGAGCTCAGATTTAGATATAGATAGATTTAGAGGGTGAGCAATTTTTCCTACTAAAGCCTCAATTATTGTTCCCAGTATTGATTCCATCATAAAAGTAAGGTGTCATCCCTGCTTAGCTTTTTGAGGTCTAGTGGACTTTTTTCTTTAGTTATTTCTCTAGATTTGGTTCCTTCATCATCAGATATGATGATAATGGGTATGCACAATGGGCCCGTCTGTATGTCTGAGTGCTGGTTCTCTTCTGAGTCCACCCTAGAAATATGATTTGGTCTAAAATTGAAGCGTTTTGATTGAGATTCAATAATTGCACTCATCTTCTGATGTTGAAAAACCTCTTGCATGATTACAATTTTGATGAAACTCAAATTATTTAAACATCAAAACTTGCATCATAACGGTAAAAGAGAGAATGCGACAATTAAAATAAGGGTACACTCATAATAATTAATTAATGACCAAAAAACAACACGCCCACCAAATTATAGCCATCACGTAATATAACCATTATTTGCTTTTATAATTATGATATACACATTAAAAAGAAAAAAAACACATTTATATACGCAATAACGCAATTCAACAAAAAAAATTATGTTTTTATACAAATTTTAATGATGTTAATTGATTTAGCTGCTTGAATCCCTGTAACTTGTAATATTATAATGTTTCTTTTTATTACATTTCCATTTATAAAACATGCATCATATTCATATGCATTTCATAATATGTTGATTATTTTTTATTTAAGCCTTCTAGGTGGCACGTTTGGATAATGTTACACCCCGGTCTATGCAAAAAAAAAAAAACATTAGTTTTTGCATAAAATGTATTAAATATGAGAAGAATCCTCATTTCTTTATTATTTATTTCGTGATACATTAAAATTTAATATTATTATAATGTAATGTAATAATAATAATAATAATAATCATCATCATCAACATAATAGTAATAGAATATAAAATTTATATTTAAAAAGCCCAGCATGAATATAAAATTATATTTGTAGACCTTGAAATTGAACTTCACTCATATTGCATAGTTGCACCTCTATCGTAATGGATTGGACATGAAAATGCATATATGCAACAATATAATGCACTATTTGCTGATAATTTTACGCGGTTGAATGAAAATTTATAATAAATTTTAATGAAAAAAATAGTTCATTTCATATGAAAGGTAACAAAAATCTGAATTCTTTGAGTTTCAAGAGTCATATTGACATTTTTAAGTGTAAAACGCAACAATATCAAAAGAATGCATCACGCAGCGACAGAGCATGAGACTGAAAGAGATTTAAAGTAATTTTTTTGCTTTCTACATCAATTAACATTGATGTATTCACTAGATATGAATATAACATTTCTGGTCTTGTAGTGTTTCATTAATAACTTAACAGTGAATTAACAGAAAAAAAACATTTCTCCAGGAACTTTTTTTGTATAAGAGTAATAAGAGATAAAAAGTTATTTAATTTACATCAAAACGATAACGCTTCAATGCATTAAAGGAATGTCCATTTATATTATTATGATTATTTTTATATAAAATAAACAATTATGATTATAAATGATGATGATAGAGAAAAAAAATTATAATAAAATGAAATAAAATTAAAAACATGATAAGATTAAATTGTAATCATATTTCACGCAAGATGATGTCTGGTCTTGATCTATATTTGTATAAGAAACCTTATGTAATCCAAGAATAACAACGTGTAAAGCCGGTAAATGTTACCGTTATTTTTCTGCTATGATTAGATAATATTTGTAATAATAAAAAATTATAGTGGTTACAATTACAACTAATATTAATGTGTAATGTTATTAGTTTATACCAATCTAAATGTCTTACCACCAAAGATCGTGTTTCTATTAGCCTCTTTTATTTTTCTATTAAATGTAATATTAAAGAATGGTATTTTTAAATAAAAAGTATTCTATTTCATCAGTCAAGATGCTGAATGTTTGTATGGGAGATCCAATAAATAAAAATTGCAATAATATTTAGTTTAAATTGTTTTTTTTAACCTTTAACCCTGATAATGATCACATTATATTATTGTTATTATTCTAAAAGATTAAATAATCAAGAATTTCTAGTAGACTTTTACAGAAAATGCTATGCAGAGACCATAAAAGGAGTCGGTCTGTAAGAAATTGATTTTTTCCTATGTCAGGGGACAAATTCAATGTCAAATTACAGGTCAATATAAATTTAAAACAAATGTTAAGTCTTTGTGTTAAAAAAATCATATTTAAAAAAAAGTTGTAGAGAATATTCCAGGCTACAACTTTGCTGAATTGACCAAATCAATATTTCATATATTAAGAGCATGAAATATTCTCTACAACTTCTTTTCAGGCCACTTTTACCTAAAACTTACGAATATGTGATGATTTTACTCAACACTGAAAAAGGAGCTCAACATTATTTTTGCCAATTGCACTTAGCGCCTTGAGTGCCTGGATTATGCCGATGTTAAATGTAAGATATCTCATAGGCAAGCTGACATGCAAGAGAAACTATCTGATTAAGCAACTCAATCGGCTAAGGTTGGAATGAAGATCAACGTCAACAAGACTAAATTCAGCATTTCAAGCTGCTTTGATGCTCGATGGAAATCCAATAGGTCAAGTCAACGAATTTACGTATCTAGGCTGTGTGGTGAGCGTGGATGGCGGCGCAATAAAAGAAGTGTAAACCAGTATAAGAAAAGTTAGGGGTGCCTTTACGATACTTAATCGTATATGGTGCTAGAATTTTGAATGAGGAACTGCTGAGAAAAGCCGAGATGCAAAACATAAATATGGAGATATTTAGAAGAAGATTTGGTTATATGGGGCATACCTTACGAAAAGACCCTTCAGAAGCTTGTCACCAGGCCATTACAGGCTTGTATACAACCCACAAGGTAGCCGTAGACTAGGTCGACTAAGGAACACCTTGCGACGCTCCACACTCTCTGATGCCAATTCAGTCAGACAGACAAATGAGACACAATTTAACAACCTAGGGGAACTGAAACTGATGGACACCTTTTGTAGATCGCCTTTGGACTCCATGAGCGACAAGGCGTAAAGTAAAAAGTAAATGCACTTACATCTTAAACTCAATATAACCGTTTACTAATTCCAAGTTCTGTAGCAATAGTAGTAGGATTTCACTGATATGATCCTCAAAGAAGTGAATGGTAAGGAAGCTAAATTTTTAATGGAAAAATTGAACTTTAATTTATTATTGTGGTTTAAGAGGAAATTTATTGTTTTATGTTTTTTTTTTAACTTTAATATTCTGTTTTATTTTTATGATTTCATTATAAATTTGATTGAAATAAACCCACAACTCCATCATAATTCATCATATTTTAGATAAGACGTCAAAAATCTTCATAAAATTAAATATTTTAATGTAAGATGCGAGCCCATAAAACATCTTGTAGTTTCAAACAACTGTCAATTAATTAATAGACGAACATAAATTTATTGTTATATTATATGGTGTTAAATTAGTTAAGTTATTAAATTTTGTTACATTTTCAGTCTAAAAATATATTTTTATAACATTATTACTTGTAATTTACACGTTATTTTAAATACTTATGATGCATGTTTGAAATGTTCAATAAAAATGTATAAAATTGTCTTTGTTTAAAATCTCGTATTGGAAAAGGATCGATTTTAACAACATACATTAATATGGATTAAGTACCATGTTCATATACGTAAATTTTTTTTGAGATTAAAAGCAATTTATCTTATATTGAGACCTTGAATTAAGCACTTTTTCAAACAATCGCTTAATTGTAAATGTAACACGTTATAAATTAAAGCACATTTAAATTGAAACAACTTTAATATTCAAAAATTAAAATTAAATTAATGGCCGTGCCAATCGAACCTTATTTCACGTGTTTTTATGTATTATGCGTATGAATTGATATAAATTTTATATGTGAGATTGAAAAAAAAAAATCAATGGCGTGATTAAATCTATTTAACAAAAGGTGTGTGTGTGTGATTTTCAGCTAATTATTATATCAAAAACTTTATTTAACACATTTATGCTAAAACGGTCACTCAAATAATAGAAAATTTCGTTAAAATAAAATTTAATACTTTGTTGCTTCTTTCTAGAAAGTTTAATAATAATTCACATCTTTAAATATTGCACAAGCCATTAAAATATCCTGCTGTTTGATTTATCTGAACAAAAAACGGCAATAAAATTATAGTTAAAAACAATTACAATGTAAAATCTTCATCAATTTACGATATTTTATATTATTATTAACATGAATGCCTTTTATGTAAAAAAAAATTAATAATAAAAGTGGGTGAGTAACACTAATTACTTTAACATTTTAATTTCTTCTCTTTTACAACAACAACAACAACAACAAATTTATAAATAAATTTTTATTGCAACATATCAACATTAAATATGAATTAAAATGAAATGAAATGAAAATTAAATTTAAAAAAAAATAAGAGAAAAAAATTTAGAGAAATTAATATTTTATTTATTTATTATTACTTGCACTTTCTTGAGCAACATCACAAATCAAATGAGATCCGACAATGCTGCATGAAGGTGTGATTCGTGTGTATGATACTTTTTATTCATTTATGGTAAAATAATATTTGTATAAATTATTTACTTATTATAAAAATATGATATTAATTTGAATTATGATTTGAAATTAAATACTAATTGATTAAATATTATATGAGAGGCGCCTTTTATTTTATATTATTTGTATTTCAGATGATGATGATGCGAGTTTTTAACCCTTCATTGAACTGGGCTTCTTTGATCTGGAAAAGCGTCTTTACATGAACCTCATTCGGTCCAAGTCATGAAATTGATTGATGAATATGAATCTCAAGGGAGGCGAAAAAGACCTGTTTAACTGAGCTCTGTTGAAGAAAAAGCTTCAAATCACATGTTTACTGGTCTATGTGGGCTCAATTTCAAAGTCAGCTGAGTTTTTTTAAATCTCTCATATTCATTTTAACGATCTTACTGGTCAATGAACCTCTTTAAAGACATTGAATGCAACGAAGGGTTAACTTTCGATTCAAAAACAAAACTAATTTGAATTTAAGCTCGTGTGAAATCTAGTTAAAATGTCATAATGTTGGCTTTGAGTGTTATAATTAAATAAAATTAAAATATTTTCTTTAATAAGTAAATAAATTAAAAATATATCAATAAATAAACCAGTTTTTTACATTAACTCAATAAATATAATGAATATGATCAAGTAAAAATAATATTAATAAAAATGAAACGTTTTCCATGAATCATGAGAGTAAGCGCATTGAGATGAAAGAGAGGACTTGGACTGGATCAACTGTGACGAGGGTCTCAAAATCATTAAGTTTTTAACTTTCTGTAAGCATCAAGGTCCTCGGAGTGAACCTTCTAGGATTAGGGGATCTTTTCAACTAATAGTGCATAATAAACCGACACAGACAGCTTTTAATATCGTTATTCTTCGATCGGATTCTTGAAATTTAAGAACATTCACTGAAAAAAAGCAAAATTCACAATTGATCACGTATTTTTGTCGAGTAAATTCCTTTAAAATTGACTTATGTAATTTTCCATACTTCTTCCTCCATTTATTTAATTTAATTTTTTTAAGAGAGAGCAAATAAATAAATAAATGTTAAGAAATTAAATAAAAAACAAGAAGATATGAAAATATCGAAACTTGTATCTAAAGTAATTTTTTTTCATTAGTTTTGAACTAGAACAGGATTATTATCTTTGATGCAATTTTTACTTTTATATCTCTTACATTAACTTGTACATTGGCAGGAGGCACAAATTACTAAATTGCATGGTAATGTGTACTTTGTTGAAGATTAAAACCAAAGGTTTATTCAATTTAGACTCAATTTCATTGAAATCTATTTAAAATGAATATCTTAAATTGAATAATCCTGATATTGAATGAAGTTAAGTTAGAAAATAACGTTAGCAGATGCAACATAAAATGTAAAGTGTAATGAAAGGGTTGATAAATTGAATAGAAGTGTGCATAAATTCCTTTCTGCCTTTTATTAACTTCAGAAAAAAACATGAAACAAGTGCACTGCAAGTAAATTAACATTAAAAATTCTATAAGAAAATCGTGTCTTCACAAAAATAATTGAATTTATACAACTAATTGGCTTCTGCCAACGTGGTGTGTATCTGAAAGTATCTTTATCAGTGTTTCAATATTAATTTTGTTTGGTACTTTGGTGTGTAAATTAAATTCTATTGAATTGAAATCAAAAATTTCGCTTCTTGCCATTTCCCAATAGCAAAATGATACCAATCACATTTTAGGGTGGCATTTTCATGTAAAATTAACAGATAATTTATTGACATTTTACATGCGTCAGTGACCGTTACAATGAAAGAAATTTTTGAAAAAATATCAGGAAATATCTCGGAGAAAATACAATAAAAAGGTTGTATGTAATCATTACAAATCAATGATTATTGTCAAATACCGTAAAAACAAAGTACAAAAAAAAACATGCTCATGTAAGACACACTCAAAACCACAAAAGTGCAAATTAAAGTACAAGTCAATGTATATTAGAAATTGATTTTATTTTAAAATTAACTTCTTAGCACACAGGAAAAAAAACTGTACAAAAAAACCTAAGTAACGGAACGATGATGCATGGAGTCAGCACATAACTTTGAATGAAAATAAATAAATAGATGTCGTGACTGGTCAATTTAACAAAGAATCGAATCATTTTCAATACTTCTTAGTTAAATAGTTTGAAAAAAATGTAAGGTATTTACATTACAAGAATTAACCCAGTCCTAGTTTTGTGAAATATTGTACAGTTAATTCCATTACTATTTCTTCCTGTCTCTTGCAATTTACATTGAAGTTCAACTAATAACTGTAAGCAATTGTAGTGTAACAAGTGATTTTTGTATTAATTTTTTTTCTCGTTTACTGCAAATTGAAAAAAAAATACAGTGGAAAAAAACAAAGCAAATAATAATGATAATAATGCTAATAATAACTAGATACACCTTTAAGATTATTATTAGATTATATTTATTGCTATTTATATACACGCGAGTGTTTGTTGTGGTAGTGAAACAGTTGGTGTTTAATCAAATTAATGTTATTTATTAATATTATTATGCTATTAATATTTAAATCAAAACAATTAATCTCTGTTTGAAGTTTATTAATAATGCTGATTTTTTCCATTGAAAAAGTGATTTCAATTAAATTGAACAATGAAAGTCGATTTCAAGGCAAGAAAATGAACGAAAAGCTGCTAGAGACATTCTTATCGGTAGATGGCTTAGAAAATTGCATTTCAATGAGACTCAGTTCATTGGAAATGGCTTAGAATTCAATTTCCTTAATGAAAAATTAAACCGGGTTTATTTTGAATTCAAAAATAAGGTGATTGAGGAATTTTAACGGTTTTTGACTATTTTAAGGCTATGGAGACCAATAACTTAGCCTGAACTTGAGTCCAATATTAGCGAGGACCCCTTCTTTTCTTTCCAAGCCTAACCAAACTATGTAGCCAATCCCAGAGTTATGATTGAAGCGTTATGACGGTGACTGAGGACATACCGATTGTAAAATTCAAAATTCCACGTCCAAATCGAGTTAAACGATTTTCCTTTTAAATGTCATCAAAAGATGACTAAATCACATGTAAAAAAAATATAATACCATTAAAATGTATTACATTGTCTTATAATAAATTCATATTGAGTCACCTTATACCTATTTTATGAAAATAATATATCAAAAAAAAACACAGGTGTTGATATTTAAATCGTGACTATGAACATCAACAGTGTAACTTCAATTTTTATATACATATTTTTATTATTATAAATATTATAATTCAACATGAATTGTGATAATATAATAAAAATACCGCTTTTACCACGAAAAAGATGTGCATCTTTAAAAAAAATTATAATATAAACTAAACTTTTAGAGACACCAAACAGCTACAGGGTGGTTGTGAATTTATGATTAACACTTTAACTTGATTTTTTTTTTTAAATTTCTTATAAAATAGTTTCATTTTACTTGAAAAATGCGGATTCAACTGGACATTTCCATTTAGCATCTATATTAAAATCACATAAATTCGCCTCAAGTCAAAAATTCATATACAACAAAGCACACGCATTTATTATTATTATTAATATGGTAATTGCATATTGTGTGTCTTTCATTGAGTAAGTTCAGGCTTAGTTTTAGCCAGCAAAGAAAAAAAATATAAATATCTACATCATGATCTATGATAGACTTGAAATAAAATTTCATTTAACATTTAGTAGGTAATGAACTGGAACAGCATTTTTTATGGAAATTTTGCTTATGGGGATCAACATGAGAGTACCTGAATTTTTTTTAAAATTTTTTATTAAGTTTAAGTGTTAGTGTGTGTTAAAATTATTATTATAATTGTTATGCGTAATTTGTCTTGATCTTTAATGAAATTCAGTTACAACAAAAAGGCGTTAAAAGCATTACTTCTCACTTTATTTTGCAATTTTTTTTGATAAAGTGAGCTAAATACAATGTTGAGTTGAATGAAAAATTAAGATTGGTATACATTTTTAACACTTTTAGAATTTAACTCAATATCACAAAGAAATTGACCTCATTAAATCATTAAAGCTAGTTAAACGACTCTTTTCCTATCAAACCATCAACATTTCAAAAAGAAAGAATCATGTCAGCAAATTACACTTTTTTATTATTATCAGCTTTTGTTGTTCCAATAAAAACTGAAATCCGTTACATTTCATCAACAAAACTGCATGCGGTTCAATTATTTTCTGTATCAACAATATCATTAATAATAAATATAAATTAATCTGTAAGAAGAAAAAAAAATCTTTCTTTCTCCTTTCTTTTTCTAATTTCTAATGCATTTTCATTAAAAGTTCCATTTAATTTTATCAAGAATCATCATGAAGTGAATAATTGTAACTGCATTTGCAATTTTATTTTTAATTATTGTAAACATTCTTCATTTATTTATAAATATCATTTTATATAACATGAGATGCAATTTATTATGAAGGTATTTTATTATTATATTCAGAAGTTTGAGAATAGAATTTATTTTTTAACATTGATACAGTAAAGCTTAATTAAAAATGTGTATCATGCTGTCAGAATTGTTTATTATTAGGAGGAGGTCAATTTGGTATGATGTGGACAAGAGGTTACAATGATAATTTGGTTAAGGTCGAACGAATTTGAATCAAAGGAATTCATATTCACGTCTCTTCAATTGATGTTTTTAATGGTTATGACGCCCACGTGGCATCGGACATTGTACGGTGCAGATGTTAGCTTGTTGGACTATCAATCTTAAGGTTGACAGTTCGATTCTCGCTCCGGTCATTAAGCTTTACAATCTTAAATGTTCCTTTTTCCGGCTACTCAATTTGAATTAAAGGCTAGATTAACGTGGTGACTGCTTGGAATGACAGGATAAAAGCTAAGTCTCTTGGATGATGAGAACGGGTATGCACTATGGGTCCGATTGATGGCCTTAGTGCAGGCTTGATAGCTAACCTACAAATCTTATCTGGTCTACAATGATAAATTTGCTCAATTTAAAATGAATTTACTTTCAGGTTCTTTGTTCAAATATTTAAGCGGGTCTAAGAAAGTTTGAGGAAGTTCCTTATAAGATAACATTTGGACTCTGTTTCGCATCAAAGAAGTCAAAATCACTCTTTTAATTAGTCACTTTTATCTTGTGGAGCTTCCCTGTATAGAAAAAGACATAAAAAACAGTAATTAAGGCGGTTGATAACTGTCAATCATCTTATCTCACAAAAGGAACTTACAAAACTTTTCAACTTCAAGTAACTTGACCCAATTCTATCAATGAAGTAACCATCAAACGTCTGTTAAGTAAATGAAACACTGTCAGTATATTTCAAGAACAAAGTAATGCTGTTAAATGTAATGTAAAATAAAAGCTTCTTACAACAAGTATTGACATAAACAATTAAGTACAACTGAAATATCAGTTCATTTTAGAAAAGTACATTAATATTGATTTAATAAGAAGATAAGAAGGCTTTGAAAAGACATAAAAGATTAATAATCCGATTGAAAACTATTCGAAGACTATCATCACATACTTTACACCGATAACAAATCGTCTTTTGTAAGTTAATAATTTATTTATTATTTATTTATCATTTAACATTTTCTTTGCAAAACTCATGTTATTATTTGAAATTTAAATTAAAATCAACAGGTACAGATACATAAACAAATAGTGAGGTGTCGTAGTTTTAATTTTTTCATTAATATTATTTATGCTTGAGAAACTAACATAAACGCCCATTTGATACAAGTATTATGATGATTATTACACAAAAAGTAGCAATAAATGTAATTAAAAATCCTAATTTTATCGACCGTCCTTCTCTCTGTTTTGTGTTAATCCCTTTTTTATAAATATCAATACATTTTGTAACTCTCTTGTAAGAAATATGTAACTTTAGTTAAAGTGCATGCAAAAGTTAATTGCTTTATTTTTTTGTGTGTAATTTTAATTTAACTTTACATTCAATTGAATTCAAGTGTATATAGAAAAATATTGGATTAACATTATATTCATGATAATAAACTTTTTTTTTAATAGTTTTTTAGCAGCATTTAAAAGTCATTTGAGCGTATATTACATTGAGTGGAAGAAGTTGGAACGACAACAATAAAATGAAATCATGTTCAACAAGTACTTACAATCAATATTGGGATTAAAAATTAAAACAAGTCCAAGTCATGACAGAGTCAAATAGAGTATTTCTACCTGTATTAATTTGTCGTTGAATGTTATGTAAAATTTTTTATGTGTGTAGGAAATAATTTTAATAGGTTTTTTTTCTGTGTAATTTAGAAAAGACATTAGACACAAAGTAAAATGAATGAAAAATTTCATGAATAATCATGAAGTAGCAGTTAAGACAGTGTCTCAATGAGATTACACCACTTTAACCACCACAAACACAAAGTTGAACTAGGCAGTTGTATGTAATATGACTATTTTACAAACTAATCCAATATTTAATATGGGTTTTGTGTAATTTTAATTGGTTTTTTATTGCACTACCTTTTATATAAAAAATTAAGTCTATTCCATAGAATTAAGGATTGGATAATGGTGACTCAATTTCTCTCATTACTCACAAGTCACCTTTATTAGGCTTGTTTTGAACTATTTTTAGCACTAAGTTGAAGGATAGAGAGGCTTTTCCGGGAATAGTGGTCCAATCAGGCTCTTAGGCAGACTCGCCTATTCATCAAGGAACCTGATTCCGTCTGCTCTAGGCAGCTGATCAGATTGAACCATACTGAGCTCAGAGTTGAAGTTGGTATGTTCATTGGTCATTGAACTCTAAACTATCATCTCAGTCATTTTGACTAAAGAGTTCCTATGTGCAAATGCTGCTCTGAACAAGAGGAGACTGCTGCACATCTCTTTTTGTATCTCTCATTGGGCTGGTGAGTACTTCCCTATTATTGATTCCATCATAAAAGTGCAAGTGTCTGTCCTGCTTAGCTTTCTGAGAAGATGTGGTCAATTTTCTGAACTGAACAAGGTCTAGTGGTTCCTTTTTTATCAGATATGATGGTATTGGGTATGCACAATGGATCCGTTTTTAGGTCTGAGTGCTGGTTCTCTTCTGAGACCGCCCTAGAAATCTGATCTGATATGATCTGAAGCTAAAACCACCCTCTTAACATTGATGTGATTTGATCTCATATGGGTCCTAGCTGTTTTAAAAAAGGTAAAAAAAAGAAAGCTTTTCTTGCCAAGGCAATTTAGATTCAATTAACCTCTCAATCTTTAATTGTAGCAAAACACTTATTGTCACTTCATTAGCATTGAAGTGATTTTTAAGTGGATTTCAATTGAGATGATTTTCAATTGATTAATTATTCAAGTTTCCTTTCTAATTTGTTATTAATATATTTGTTAAAAAAAATTATGTTAATGAATTTATTATACCTCATTTTCACATCATAAACGTCAGGTGACACGTAAATTTCATAACAAAACTTATTTAAATTAACATTTCAGTATAATACTGAAGAAAAAAAAATCAATCGTTAGCAAAAAATATCAGCATATGCTTTGAATACATTTTGATCAGTTGAGTAAATTTACTTTTTAATAATATTTATAAAATAAAAGCAATATCATTAGACATGTTCATTGAACTTTGTATACGTTTCCCTCAATAGTTACATCAGAATGTGATTATTTTTATAGAAATAGTATCAAATTGCATTTAAATTTGATATAAAAGACTTTTATTAATTTTGTGTTGCTGTAATTTTATTAATTTGAGACTATTTGCATGATAAATTCGAATAATTTTAATTAGGTTTTTTTTTTATTTGAAATGAAATTAAATTTGCAAATGTGTTAACGAACTGATTTTAAAATCTGCTGAAAAGACATGTTTTGCTACTTTCTGATCCAGTTTGATATCAAAAATATTATTCACCTGATCGGTTTTTTTACACGCGTGCTAAATTTATTTGTTTTTTTTTTATGTTTTATTGTGAGTGTATGTAAATTTAGTTTATTTATTATTTGAAATTCAAATCCAATGAATATTTCAATATATTTTTTGTGAATTTCAAAGCAAATTTTACTCTCCGGTGAATCTTGTTTTAGAGTTACATGTCTATGTCGAAAATAGACTTCAAAATCCAAACTCATGGTACATAAAAAAAAAATTATATGTCATTAATTTTAAATATTCAAGATCCAATTTTAAATTAACATTTTCTGCTTGCAAAAATCTAATTAACAGAACAATGCTATAAATAAATAAATAAAGTAATTAAAACTTTAAAATAGAATCATAAAAAAATAAAATGAACACATTTTAATATTACACATGTAATATTTCATTCGTTATACCTTTAGAACATGATTAACTGCTGTTTTATGGATGTAAATTTAAATCATGAGAAAAAATGAGCGTAAATTTTTACAGTAAACCAAGAATTTACCATGAAAATTCAAATTAGATCAGAAAACTTCATGATTTTAACTTCATATTAATTTAATTAAGAGAAGTGTCGTTTGAATATGAATAAAATTCTTATTATAACTCAATTTTTATTATTAAATTCTTATGATGACGAAAAAATTCCTTTTTATAAGACATTATCTTAGATGTACCATGTATTAAATGTGATACACAATCATTAAATTATATCATTTGACTCCCTGCTAAGCCTGCGAGGTCCAGTCGTTATATTGTTTACATTTCTTTTAAATGTATGTTGCCTCTGCGTGATATTATCTCTCTCGTTTTCTTGTCATGTACTACAATTATCTATGTGTTTCTTGAATTTGAACTGATAAAATGTGGTCTTCTTTTACAATTTAAAAAGAAAACTTTACTATGATAATTAATATGAAGATATACTTCTACAAAAAGAATTTTACGACACATATAAAATGAAAAAAAATGAAGACACGGATTTTGTAATAATAACATCCATACAATAATAAAAAGCGGCGCATAACAATACCAAAACAGTCATAACCTCACGTGATAAATGGCTTAAATGTCGTAAATTGGATTCATGTTTTGCTATAAAAAAAATATACATTTTTTTTATTTTTATGTTGTAATAATAGAAACTTTAGAATGATGCCAGGTATAAAATTTAAAAGTAAAATAACAATAAGATTTGATGTATGTGAGTGAATGTATGAACTTAAAGTAAAAAACCAGTAAAAAAATTGTTAAAGAAGTGTCAAATAACATAGGAATGTATTAAGAATAAGGTTTTGTAAGCTGATTAAAGTAATAATAATAATATTTTTTGGTTCAATTGTCAGGTTTCAATAATAAATCAGAATTGTAATTAATTGACCGAAGGTGACCTCAATTAAATTTGTGATGGATTATTTTAATGGTGGATAGGTAAGTATCCTTAAAATTGTATCAAATGTCATTATTTTGGTAAGAAGTATTTAAATGGTTTTTTTTAAATTTAGGTCAAATTGTCATTTCTGATTGAAGGGAATACATTGGGTTCGAAAACTTACCAAACGAGCAAGTGCAATTGGATTGGGGATTGTACGGAGTAGTGGTTAGCGTATTGGACTATCAATATTAAGGTTGGTAGTTTGATTCTCGCTCCAGTCATTAAACTTTACAATCTCAAATGTTCTTTTTCCGGCTACTTAATTTGAGTTAAAGGCTAGATAAAGGTGGCGACTGTTTGGGATGACAGGATAAAAGCTAATTCCCTCAGATGATGATAATGGTTTTGCACAATAGGCCCGGCTGATGGCCTCAGCGTTAATAGCCGCCCTACAAATCTGATCTGAAGCACGAAAATGAGCTCAGTTGGAGCTTCAGTAGGAAAAATAACTCACCCCTTGAATCTATCAGTCTTAAGGTTGACAGTTCGATTTTCGTTCCGACCATGAATCATTACAAACTCAATTGTCCCATTTTCTGGCTACTCAAATTGATAAAAGCCAAGCTGACATTTCTTGGATATTAATCAATACATATCGAGATGACTTCCATGGAGCTTGAAGAGCGCGTGCTGGTTCAACAAAATTCAACCAACAATGAGCTAGTCAGACGACCGCTCTACAAAAATGATGACTTTGAATTGAAAAGTAAAAAAGGCACAATTGATTTAAAGAATGTTTGAACATAAGCCATAAATCTATTACACATAAAAGTTAAGTTAACAAAATCTCTTTAACATGTGATTTATTGTTCACTACAACTTTGTTTAATTTTTTTTATACATTCTTAATGTTAACTTGTTGCTTTTAAACTGTAACCCCATAAATGTAACATGACTGCAACACATAAATATTGTGATTATTTTATGTTTTAACCTTCCACTTCTTTTATTTCCATGTGCATCCTGGCAAATAAACGATCAACCAAATAGACGGTGATTACAAGCGACGACATGAAAATTATATTAAAGTACAGTGGAAAAATTATGATCGGTCATGGATCACATCGTCCTCTCTGCCTCTGCGTAAAACATAAAAATTATATGGTATCTTTACATATTACCATCATTATTACTATTATTATCTTGGGATTATATCGAGATTGTAACAAAGTTATAAGAATGAGACTCATATTTAAGAAGTTACTACTAGTTATAAATTTGTTCAATGTAAAGCATGACTTTTACCTTTCAACAAAGAATTTTTATATCAGAATTATAATTATTATTAAACGATTTGTAATATTTCTTTTTATTTCAGAAGAAGCAACATAATGAAGAAAAAATGACATCACAAATGACTGTGTGAAAAGATTTTTATCTATCTAGATTTGTTCTTCTTCGTTTCCTATTAAATTTCTTGAATTTAAAAACAAAGTTAATTGATAAGTATCTGATATAATTGGCAAAAATTGAGCATCACACTGTTTTATTGTATACATATTGAATTTAATAATCCATTTTTAACTACCATGATACATAATTTAGCATATTAAATAATAAAGTTTTACTTTCATCGTATTTTAATCTTAATTTTAACCTCTCTCATGAAGTTGTGCCTATGCCTGAGATTTAATATTATATCATATCATATTAAAAACAAAATGAAATAATCTTTCTTTAAGAAATAGTATAAAATTAACATAATTAATTAATATCATAAATATATTTAAATAAATAATGTTTTTTTTGTTGTTGTGTGTCTTTAAATTCATCTTTAAGAATAGATTATGAAAAACGATGGTACTTTCAAGCAAAACTTTTAATAGTAGATGACAAATCTCTCACATGGAACAATAATAATAATAATAATACTCATATAAAAAATTAATTAATGGTGTATCACTTATTTTCTTTTTCTTGTATTTTTATGCATAAATGAACGTTTCACTGTGGTTCTCATTGAAAACCGACTCGGCCGTACACTGTCTGTATGTGAATGGATGTGTGTGTGTGTATTAAATTTACAAGTTTTTATAGCTTAATTACAGTTAGACATGAGATTATACATGAAAAATTGATTTTTATTTTATTTTTTTTTTAAGGTTTTTTTTCATTATCATCATATTCATAGGACTTGGACCATGTGTGAGGATGTACGGTAAAGTGATTGTACGGAGATGAGGATGGCGGCACGATTTATTTGTTTTATTTGTCTAGTTTTTATGATTATTATTATTATTATTGTTGTTGAAATATCGAATGTGTGTATTTATGAGAAATCGAACCAATTTATATAAAATTTTTGGTTTATAGCATGTTTTTGAATAAATTAAAATAGATAAAAGGCGCAAATTTATTGATCATAAATCACAATTTTATATGAGATTAATCTTGTCTCAGGGTAATTAGATGAAAAGAGTACGATTAATTCGCTTTTTTGTGAGAAAGCGTCATCAGGAAGTTCGAAAAAGGATTCCAGACATTTTTGAACAAAAATTTCCTTAAATAAAAAAATTACAGGGAAACATGAGTCAGACTAGCAAACCAATGTGTGGGCTTTATATTTCTCATTAAAATTCAAATTCTAACAAAATGGGCGTCTCAATGATGATTCTAATGCCATATGAAATTGATGTGTGGTAAATTTAGAAAATAATCTTAAACCACAGTGAATTAGCACTTTCATTATTCTCATTTTATTACTTACTAGAGTGTCTCATTTAAGGTTCAGTCAATATTTTTATATGACTTTTTTTTTGAATTTCCATTCAATATCAAATTCTTGTCCATAAATCTATGCAGATTTATGATACTCATATCAATATATAGACGATCATTTACCCAGTTGTTGTAAAGAAGTCTGAATATATTGTCTAGAATTTTTTTTAGTGCATTTCGTAAGAAAAAATGCACTATTACAGACGGTTTGTCCGCCGTCACTCTGACACTCTGACACTCCGACCACTGATCGCTATCCATAACTCCGGAATGATCCATCGGAGCCTGGTCGGGTTTTTTTTATTAGATAGAGGAAGTCTTAAGGATGATTTTAAACTCATTAGTTTTGAGATTGGGCTCAGGTATTGGGCTCTAGAGCCTCCGAAGCCTGAAAAACCGTTAAAAACGGTTAAAATTTTAAAATTATTTATAAATGTTTTGTTGGGTGAAGAAGTTTACTAAAATGAATTTTAACTTAATGGCTCTAAGATTAGGCTCAGGAATTGGGCTCAGAAGTTGGGCTCAAGAATTAGGCTCCAGAGCCTGAAAATGTTCAAAACCCCAAAATGTCCGATTTTTTCAAATATTTTTTTTTAAATTTTTAAAATGGCGAAAGTTTTTCAAAATGGCGGAAAATTTTCAAAATGACCGTTATTTTCAAAATGGCCGTTATTTTCAAAATGACCGTTATTTTCAAAATGAAATGAAACGAGTCCCATCGAAATGCACTTTTCTTAACCGCCCAGTGGTTAGAATTTCCCATTTTTTATTTTAACATTATCCGAAGCATCTTTTAATCCCATTCTTTTGTCACTTTAATGTTTAATTCAACATCTTTCTGTTCTTCTACTTTTTTTTATCATTATTATAATTTTTATTTTTAAAATTTTAAAAGAGAGAATATAATTTTATTTTATATTATATTTTATTATTATTATATGTTAAAATGTAGTAATAAATTCTGATGGTATCATGCTTTTCGTTTCATATAAAAGTGGAATTTAACCATAATTAGCATTGGTTCTCGGGAATTATTGTATGGGATTACCGCGATACAAATACATTTGATGTATGATTTCAATTGAATATTTGGTGAGAAAACAGAACATTGAGCAAAAATGTCGACAATTCCTTAAAGATTTATACGAATAGTAAAACTAAAAGTAAATTAAAATAAAGAAAAAAAAACTTCATCGTGATAAAACGGAAATGCCTATGATGATGTCGATCAAGGTGGGTCTTTGAAGAATGTGAAGCGAAGTATTTGATGATTTTTTTGAGTTTACTTTATTAAAACGTCTCGCATGCCACAAAGCCGCTGAATGACCCGAACTTCTGATATGCCATGCGCAAGAGAAGCTGGAAGCCCGAACCTTACTTTCGAGCTCAAATGATTTCGGATTATAACTGTGATTCAGTTAACAAAATTTTTCCTTTCGAATTCCATCTCAATGAAATTTTAAGATAATAATTTTATTGATCATCATCATCATTTTACCGCTTTAATCCAATAATTCAAGTACCAGTAGCATTAAAACAAAATGCGCAAAGTATTTACAAAAGATTATTTCACTATTTTTTTTTGTTATCTTTAAAGACAATCCATGTCATATTGT